>JAYGXS010001481.1:0-13723 GCA_036362985.1 Ligula intestinalis
TAGAAGTCAGGTTTTTTTCACTTAAAACAAACTACTTATTTCACACACTATTGACCTAGCAAAAAACAAAACAAATAAAAATTTTTCTGCGAAAGAAGGGGTTTGGGTTTGGTTTTTTCCTGCCTTCCGGGGTTTGTGACGGCGCAAAAGATGTGCTTTACACATAAACCTTATTATTATTATTATCTATATAAAGCGGCTACTTGCATTTCTCCCGTTGGACTATTTGAAATTCACAGCGGCGGAGGAGAGCTGCTGGCTACGAGTTGTTCTAAAAAAAATACTCCTTATTTGTTGGCTGTGTTGCTCACCCACCTAATGCCAATGCGGACTACGATCTTTGTCTCTCGCAGGCATTTCATACCGCAGCTGACTTGAATCTTAAATATTGCTTTATTGCAGGCGATTTTAACCTTGCTGACGTGCAATGGTTTCCACCATCCGGTTCTTCAAAGTTCGAGAACTTACTAAGGCAATAGATATCGGCATGGTAGTCGATTTTCCCACTCGAGGAGCAAACATACTCGACCTACTTTTTGTAGTGGATGCAAACCACTTTCAGTGTCATCCTTAGACGCACGTGGGAGTTCAGACCATCTTACAGGTGTTAGTGAACTAGAACTGGAGGTGGATACAACATTTTCCCAAAAGTAAAGTCTTTATCATGACTTCCGATCAGCAAACACGGCGGACCTACTGGCACATCTAAACGCTCTCAACTTGTCTAAATTTTTCCAATGTTTGGATGTAAATTTTTGTATCGATGCACTGTAGAAAGTGCTGGATCCACTCATTCTCCACTTTGTCCCCCGTAAGAAAGTAATACATGTCAAGGATGAAGTGTACCTTCATCTGTCTTTCCATCGTAGGCTGCGTAAACTCTCTCGTCGTTTGCATCGGCAAAACGACACTTCCGTTCTGCCCTTGATCACACTGCTCTTTGAGCAGGCTTTAAAGCTCTCCGAAGAAAAGCAGATAGCCGATGAGGCCCACTTCGCTAAAAATCCTTTCCTCAATGTTGCGAAACTCTTTTCGCGTACAGTAAAAGCGCAGAGGAAAACGCAACAACCCATACTTCAAAATGATTTGCGAAACCCCATAGCTGATGCTTAGTTGACCGCCAATAGCTTCAATGCGTTTCTATCCAAAACTGTGACTGTAGCCATTCGTTGTTATCGTCAATCTTATAGTCCAGGACCAGATGGCATCCCAGTTAGCCTTCTAAAAGCTGAAGCGAATGATATCTTTCCGTCTATTCTTTGTAAGGTATTTAATCTTGCCCTTGAGAGCGAAACCTATCCTTCGTTGTGGAAGGAATCGCGCATAATGCCTATTCGCAAGCATGGCCCATCGACGTCATTCGACAACTTTAGGCCAATAAATACACTTCCCGCAGCCTCGAAAATCTTGGAGACCTTAATCAACGTAAAGATGATGCGTCACTTGACAGAGAACAACCTGCTCAATACAGCTCAACATGTCTTTCTCGAGAAACGATCTTGTGACACCTGCCAGCTCTCTTTCTTTGATTATGTGCTGCAATCTAGAGATAGCAGTTTTGCCACTTATAGCATCTATTTTGATTTTACTAAGGCCTTTGATCGGGTCGATCATAACCTCCTCCTTCTGAAACTGGCCTCCTTCGGCATAGGTAGCAAGCCTCTGAACTTCATATCTTCCTATTTGGATGCTCGCACACAACGAGTAAAAATTTCCAATGTTATCTCCAACCCCACGCATGTGAGGAGTGGAGTTATACAGGGTAGTATACTGGGTCCGCTCCTATTTTGCCTGTTTGTCAACGTTTCAGATTGTTTTCAGTATGGCAGACCCTTCATGTACGCTGATGATTTAAAAGTCGCTTATCGACATAAACCGGCAAATTGCAACATCGTGCTCGAGCTGATAAAACGGATCTTCAGGCCTTCGCCCAGTGGTTTTGAACATGGCGCCTCACCCTTTCATGCCACAAATGTTCCGTTATGGTTGTTGGCGATGATCATCAACCGGAATTAAGCATTGACGGCCACGAAATAAATGTTCCAGGAGTTAACAAGCATTTGGGCATATCCTTCTCTAATAGTCTCAATTTGTCAGAGCACTGTGCCCTAATAGTCTCGAAAGCACGCCGAACCACCGGATTTGTCCTTAGAAATTTTAAGAATCTAAAGGTTAGAACTAGTCTTTATAATATGTACGTGAGACCTAGTCTTAAATAATGCTCGCCCCTATTCAGTTTTCTGCGCACTAGTGAACGAAAGTAAATGGAATCGGTGCAGCACTTCTTCACTAGAATATTTTTCACTACAGAACACCGTTAGTTACAAAGCTGGATCCCCTGCGGCTTCGTAGATTGGAGAAGGGTCTATTTTTACTGTTTAAACTTTTGAATGGTCAAAACTTTAATCCTCTTAGTACAATAAGGCAGCTTGAGCATTCTCGACGCGCCAGTCATCGAGACGTATTTTTATTTCTTCCTTTGGCACGTACAGTTAAGTACCAGCAATTATTTTCAGTGAACGCCATATCAATCTGGAATAACCTGCCCAAAAGTATTTAAACCCAGCATAGCTACCCTATGTTTAAGAGAGCTATAACTAGTTTTCTACATTCAGGACAATTTTCACGAATTTTGTGTGCTGACTCGGTGGAATCTCTCTTTCACCCTGATGGCGTTCGTGAACTTTTAACCCCGCCAGGCTTCACTGCTGAAGATAATGCTGCTGAAGCAGCAGCCCGCAGTCTGCTAACCCTTCAGGCGCTAGCGCCCAACTATTGCCGACAACCATTGAAG
Organism: Ligula intestinalis; assembly: GCA_036362985.1. Classification (NCBI taxonomy): domain Eukaryota; kingdom Metazoa; phylum Platyhelminthes; class Cestoda; order Diphyllobothriidea; family Diphyllobothriidae; genus Ligula; species Ligula intestinalis. The sequence goes on from JAYGXS010001481.1 coordinate 2,795, forward strand.
GAAGACTGAGAACACTGTGTTCTTGTGCCAACCCTCTCCTTCTCGAACTAATGTCCTTAAACTATAAGAATTATTTCTCCTGCTGATGAGTCAACTCAGCTTACAACTGAACATTTATTCCGTTTGTATCATACCTTTGAAGACAGGTTTCTTTCACATTAAAAAAACTCCCTATCTCGCCCAGCATTTATAAAACACAAAACCTAAAAACAAAAACAATACTGGCTGCAACATAGGGAGTTTGTTTCAGGTTTTTCCCGGTCTTCGAGGTGTTGGAAGGTGCCCAAGAGGTGCATTACAAACTCTTTACAATTGCCTGTAAACTGGCATAGTAAAAATATTATAATACTATACAAGGAGAAGAAAGCAGAAGTCAAGGCAAAATCACCGAGATGTGACCCACCTGACTCCAGAGCCCATCGAAAAGTTGGCGATAACCATTATTTGTGACCTCGAAGACTACAGCGAAGGTTGCAAAAGCGGAGAAGGGTTCGGAGCCTTTGGAAATAATAATGATAATTTGTATATTTAAGGTCCAAAGGGCGTTAATTTGCTGGAAATAAGGACTATTGTTAACGCGAAACAGAAAAAATGCCAGCTTCGAGTCTTCTTACCCAAATCAATTTAATGTTTGCTAACTGACATCTATCTGTATAACATCTACCAGACCCAGAAACAGAAAATATTTTACGAGTGAAAACTCGCTGAACCTCTTCAACCTTACTACGGTAACTCTGGGTAATGAGACCAAGAAGCGGTCAGCAGTCTTCTAGTATAGGGAGAACAAACATGCAGCATAGTTTTAACTTCATTTCTGGAAGGAAAAAATTGTGCAATTTAAACCTACACATCTGTGCGGCCTTGGCAGAAATCCCATCTGCATGAGGTGATAATGCAAGCTTATTCGTGTAAGTAAGACCCAAATCATGTATCGTAGATCTTTCTAACAGTGGACTATTTTGGAAAATAATGGGTCCAGGAAGCCTTGCCGGACCAAAACACATGAAACTACATTTGGATGGAGAAAACTCCATCAGCACTGTAGCGCTCAAACTTGAGAGGGTAGGCAAGTCTGCGTTAACTTTATCAACATAAATACTGGCCCTGTACTTATAAAATGAGTGAATACACTAATGGTCATCCATATCAATGAAATTTTCCGAGTTCTTTAGCACTGTTGAAATTTCATTGATGTAAAGAATGAAAAGGAGGGAACCTAAAACCGTGCCTTGTAAAATGCCACTCATGATTGGGTGAGACATCGATTAGCTATGGCCTACTAAGACCTTCTGGCTATGGTTAGACAGGTAGTTGGCAATGAAATCAAGAAGGGGAGGCTTGATGCCTAGGGCTTCCCGTTTCACTAAAAGGCACCTATGCGGCACCTTTTCAAAAGCTTTGCTAACGTCAAAGTAAATCACGATGACTGATTGCTGGTCATTATGAAGTGAAGTAACCAGTTTAAGGAATGCCAAGTGGCAGGTTTCGCATGATGTTTCACGTAGAAATCCATGCTGTGAGGCACATAACTAGTTTATTTTCTACATAAAAATTGAGAATTTGATTAAAAATGATCTTTTTCAGAAGTTTGGCTAGGGCCGGGGTTTTATGAACACCTCGGTAGTTATTTACGTCCTAACGAGATCCTGACTTGAAAACTGGAAGAATGATAGATATCTTTCATGAGTCAGGAAAGAAACCGGTTAGAAGATATGCTAAGAATAGATGGCTAAACAATCCGGGGGCTGAATACTCTCTTCATAGGTGAATTTGGAAGACCATCAGTTCCCAAGGAGTGCCAGTATTTTAGACGGATAATGTGCTTACGAATTATTTCTACTCAAGCTATGGTACTGATGGCATTGACTGAGCATGGCTGAAACGACGAGACCGGTTCAGATTCCTTCGTAAGGTGCTTTGCAAAGAATGCATTGAACGCTTCAGCCTTCTCAGACTCATCTTGCACAAAGGTTTTATTTTCATTTTAGTCAAGGGCGGATTTCGTGACTTCGTTTAGCGGAGGACCGACGACGGAACAGTTGGGCAATAGATTTTGCAGAGTTTAACTCGCTGATTGCGCAAGATTCCCTCTGTTTGTCATGTGCAAGACGAATCTAAGACGTGTATTCAAAAATCTCTGCGATTCTTAAGTGCAAAGAAAATGAATTCGTAGACTGGTCTTTCAACTGTCTTTGCAATTTGTTTAGCCTAGACAAAAGAAAATCAGGAACGGTGGGATCCGAAGTATAAGGCTTAACATTTTTAATCGGGACAAATTCTAAAATGCTTTTTAAAATTGCTGTCATTAAGTCACAGAGAATTGTCACACCCCTTATCTGGGCATGTCTCAGACCTGTTTACGATTACCCATGACAAAGATTTCCCGACGGAATCTTAAACGTCAGGCAAATAAAAACTCTTGTTCCAGTGATCGCATCTTCGTCTTCTGAATTGTTACACTGTTCGTGGAGGAAAGCTCCTGCCAGTCAAGTGAGTCTATAAAGTTGTTAATTAAATTAGTATCAGGTAGGTCAAACGCACGATCTGTATGAATGGTTCTAGCCTTTTTCGTAGAAGCAAGCGGAAGACAACAATGGATTAAGTCACTTTAAGTCACTTTAAGTCACTTTATTAAGGGAAGAAGGCTTTCGCCCTTGAGCTCCCTATTCATAACCAAAATCGCATAATAGGTCCACCGTAACAATAGTACATAATACAAATGTACAAATGTAGGCTTAACATCAGCGATAAGTGTGAGCCAGTTGCAAGGTGCTGCTACTGACACTTTGTTCATTATATCTGCCACAGTTTCTCAGCAAATGAGAATCAAGTTTGTGTTTAAAAATGTCAACAGTATCTGAGAGGACCACATCTTCCGGGAGTCCGTTCCACGCTCCAATGACCCTCTGAGAGAAGGCGTTTCGTCGAACGTCGATACGGGCCGGTTTCCTCTGTAGTTTAAAAGGATGACCTCGCAGATGGTCAGTTCGAGCCAATTCGAAGAAATCATCAAATTCTAGGGCACAGTCTCGGCCTCTAACAATTCGGTATGTTTGTATGAGGTCCCCGCGGAGTTGCCTATACTTGAGAGGGAAAAGATCAAGTTCGGTCAGTCTGTCTTCATAAGGCAGATGACCAAGATTCTTGACCATCTTCGTAGCCCTCGCCTGCACTCGTTCCAGGTGCAGATAATCCTTCTTGAACCACGGACGCCAGGCCTGGACAGCATACTCCAAGTGGGACCGAACAAACGCTCCGTAGGTTTTTCTGAAGAGCTCCTTGTCAATGTTTACGAATCCCCGCCTTATCGCAAACAGCACCTGTGTTGCGCGTTTAGCTGCCTTTACACACTGAGTAGATGGTTTGAGTGAGGAATTTATCAGAACACCGAGATCCTTTTGTTCGTTCACATTTGAAAGCGGGTGCCCATCGAGGAGGTATTGGAAGGAATCGTTCTCCTCATCAGTCCTTCTAGTACGGAGTCTTAAAACCACACACTTACTAATGTTGAAGTTTAAAAGCCAACGAGCAGACCAGCAGCTAAGTCGATTGAGGCTCTCTTGAAGCGCTTTCCTATCGGCGTCAGACCTGATGGCTCTCCAGAGTTTGACGTCGTCGGCAAACATGATAGCACTGCAACCCAGGTCGTCGACACAGTCGTTGATATAGATAAGGAAGAGCAGTGGCCCTAATACAGAGCCTTGGGGGACGCCATTCAGAACATATGTAGGGCTTGACTTTGAGTCACCGATGCACACAGTTTGCGATCGCCCTGTGAGAAAATCTGTGATCCATGCCAGCAGGTTCCCTCTTATGCCAATTTCTGACAATTTATACATTAGACGCTTATGTGGGACGCTGTCGAATGCCTTCTTGAAGTCCGTATAGATGACGTCAACTTTACCATCTTCATCTAGTGCGCGAGTCCACTGCTCAGTGGAGAGAAGAAGGCTGGAAAGGCAAGAATGGTTCTTACTGAAGCCGTGTTGGAGCCCTGACAGTAGATTGTTCTCCTCCAAGAACTCCATTGTCGTCTTCTTAATTATCGTTTCCATCACCTTACAGCAAATGCAAGTTAGGCTGACGGGCCGGTAATTGTTAACCTTCGTTCGCGCTCCGCCCTTGTATATCGGGTAAATATTTGCCATTTTCCATTCAGATGGCAGTTTTCCTAGTTCAAATGAAGAACGAAAGATATGTGCTAGGGGCTCTGAGAGTTCGCTTGCCAATTCTTTCAAGAACTTGGCTGGTATATTGTCTGGACCGGATGACTTTGCTTCTTTGAGGCTCTGCAGCTCCCTCTCAACTACAGATGCTGGAAATAGTAGAGAATGAAGTGCCGGACAAGCTTTTGCAACAGCACTGTTGGCATTATCAAATTGAAGCTCGGTTTCCCTAGTGAATACCGAGGCAAAGAACCGGCTACAGTATTCGGCTTTCTCGTCATTCTCAACGACTTCTCCGCCATCATCATTCTTAAGTACTGCGACAGGATCCTTGTTTTTTAATCTACTGTTAATATAGCGGAATAGAATTTTGGGCTTTTCTTCGGCCTGTTGGAGGATTCTTGATTCATAGTTTTTCCTGGCCTGGCGAATTGATTTTTTTACTGCATTTCTTTGGCGTCGGAATTCCTCGAGGTGTACTGGCGACCCAGTTTTCCTGAATAACTTCCATTTCCTATTCTTCTTCTTCAGTTGCCTGTTAAGGTCTCTCGCCAACCAGGCAGGACGACTAGTCGTCTTGTGTACCTTGACCGGACAAAAGCGCTTGAGCAGATCTAATGCAACCCTCTTGAGTGATCTCCAATCCTCCTCTGGATCCCCCTTGAGTAGGCAGTCCCAATTCACGGTCGATAGTGCATTCTTCATTGAATTGAAATCTGCCTTCCATATGTTTGGCTGGTCCTCCGTTTTCCTCAGCCGTTGAGTATGGAGTGAGTAATCCCACATTAGCGTCGTATGATCACTCTTACCGAGCGGAGCACTTGAATGAACTTCATCTATGTAGGACGAATCCTTCGTAAAAATGAGATCCAAACAGGTAGCCCGCTGGTTTTCTCGAAATCTGGTTATGCCCTTAACGTTCTGAACTAGAGACAGGTCAAGCGTGAGATCCATTAATTTGGAACTAAAGGAAGTTGACGCCGCCTCAACTGTCAGGTTGTTCCATTCAATTGCAGGGGCGTTGAAGTCACCAACGATGAGAACCTCCTGGTGGCTAGCAGCTTCCTTCACCAGACCAAGGAGTGAGTCGTCGGCTCCACTCAGAATGTTTGGTGGCCGGTAAACGGCCAGGAATTCAAGGTTCTGTGAATTCGCCTTCTTGATCTTTAACCAGATGGACTCATACTCCAGGGCTAGAGTGTGTTCTCTTTCTACAACAGAGATTTCAGTTCTGACATACTCGACAACCCCACCTCCTTGTCGGTTTTGGCGGTCTTTGTGGAAAACCTGGTATGCTGGAATCGAAATCTCCGAATCTGCAATTTCTGCTTTTAGCCATGTTTCCGTTATGGCAACTACATCAGGTTTCCGCTCCGAAAGTACTGCCTTGAGTTCATCAATTTTTGAGGGAAGACTTTGGGCATTAGTGTAAAGAAAGCTCAATTTAGACTTATTCACCACTTTATGCAGGCGGTTGCCTCTTGCGTGAGATTGCATGCAGGGGGCTGTCGGTGCTGATGGAGATGGACTGTTTTCTATCCCGACTAGGCTGTTAGTGTTATCGGCTTTCTCCAGAGGAGTGACCTCGGGACATGGACGATCTCCCCGTTCAGAATTCGAAGATTGCTCTCGCCGAGTTCGCATCTCCTGTGGAGTTCTTCTTTTTAGCAATCTCCATTTCTCCCGCTCCGCGGGGGAAAAATCCCGCTGAAAAAAAACCGTCGGGTGTGAGTATCTAAGTACTGGTTTCCTGCTTAACAATAGCTGGACCTCAGCCTCACTCTTGAGAACAACCTTCAACGGTCTTGGTTGGCGTTGTTCATCTTTTGAGTCTGTTATTCGGAATGCCTTTAGAACTTCGACTTTTTCCTCACCCTTTAGGAGGAATTTCAGATATTCTTTAAATAACTTCCTGTCCTCTTCTAATCTTGATTTCGGGGTATCGGAAGTACATTCTGTCATGCCTTTTATGACTATGCAGTTTATACGAGTGGTACTCACCTTCCGACTGTCATCCCCTTCTGCTTCTCTAGGGTTTGTTAGGACATATTCGCTTCGAGGTTCAGCGCTCCTGTTCGTTTTGGCCTGCTAAGGTGCCCTTTTTGTTTGGCTCGTGCTCAATCTCGGCCTACTTATATTAGCACTTGGGCTTGGTCGGCCTTTTTTGGGAGCCCGAGAGCGCTTCTTCGTTCGCTTGGAAGTCAGTGGGTTGACCGTAACTCCGTCAAGCACCCTGGCTGCCGGATCATTTTTGTGCTTAGACACTTCGGCGAGGGATTTTGTTTCTCCGTACGTTAGGTTTCCTCGCTCAAGTTCACGCATCGCCGGTTTCTCCTCACGAGGGAGAAATAGAGAAAATTTTTTCAGCTCCTCCATCTCCACTCTAAGACTATTAACTACCTTCTCAAGGTTTGTAAATTTGTTCAAAAGCGTTAAATATGATACGGAGGCTTCATCTTCATGAATTACATCCCTTAAACTTTTACGACTTTTAGTTCGCTTGGCAGGAGGAGATTTGGAAGAATTTCTAGATCGAGCTTCCGTAGTTAGTAAGGGAATTTGGAAACCATCGGAGCATCCTGTGATGGCGAAGTGAGGAAGGCATTCGACCTCTACGCGGGGGATCCAGGGTTCGAATCCAGGCGGTGCCGTGATTTTTTTCCTTGTTGCGATGATGTCGGGATTTCGAATGCAGGCACTGGCGAACATTCCTTCCCGTCTTCCAAAGCTATATAGCACATAGTTTCAATTTTTTCTGTCGCAATCTTTTCACAACAGACCGTTAATGAATCAAATAATACAGTGGATTGCTTTTTGACTGTTAATAACCGATTTTGATTGCTGTCATCCTGTGTCTTCGTGAAGGAGTTGATTAGACGCTCAACTTGGTGTTCGTAAATTGAGTCTACTGAACTCGAGAGACTTTTAGCCCTTTTAGCGGGGGGTGATTTCATCGCATCAATCTTGCGACTTCTGCCCTCGAAATTTCGACTAGGGTTTTTAAACCAAATTAAATTACAGTCAGCAGTCGACGCCGGTGGTGTAGTGGTAACGACTGATATCGACGAACGACAGGTTTTGGGTTCGAGTTCCTCTCGCGCCGCAACTTTTACAAGCTGATCTACACGTTTATTTTTGTCTCCCATAATAGATCAGACTGACGATAAACGATATTAAAGCTCTGTGCAATATGTATAAAGCGTTCAACTGTATGAAAAAGGTTATTGAAACGACTCAGCCGTTTGTAGAGAGCTGGAATCCGGGAGAATTGTTGACAGAAGGCAGTGACGGAGATGATGCTCGTTTTGACTAATGTCCTGTCGTGTCTTCTGAGGGTGGAGGTATTGCGAAAGTGAATCCAATAGCTAAAAACGAAAGTCCGCCAGAGGGCTAGGTGAACCGAAATCCCGAAAATAATATTCCCCACGAAGGACGAGAAATTGAAACCACAATTTGAAGCGCGCGCCTTAAGGTATGGTTACTTGGGAAGAGGTTCTGATTGTAGTCAACGAAAAAGGGGGAAATGTAATTCGTGAAAATTAAATCCAAAATATGCTGATCCTTTGTTGAGGAAAAGACCAACTGAGACCAGTTTGAAAAATTGATGGTATCTAGGAAGGGCTGAAATCTGGATGGAAAGATGTTCAATCAAAATACTAAATTCGCGAAGTATAAACAAACTGATTTTGCTTACATGTTCTTCGCACGCCGAAGCTCAAATGCTACTACAAAACTCTGAAATAAATAAGAGTTTCCGGAGTTTTAAAGCATATATAGGCCCTGACTTGACCCCAATGCAGCGTAGACAAGTTTTTCACAAAGACAAAGGGCGTAAACAAAGTCAGCCGCATATAGTCGTAGAGGACGGAAACACTCCACAAAATGCTACTTCAGAGGAAAAATTAACGAGTTCCTCCTCATCTGGGAAGGAAAACGAAAACTATCAACGTAGCATCAGCTTAGATGACTTGAGAGCGACTTCTTCAAATTATAATAATAATGACAAACCGAAAGCAAATAATAAACCTGCCGAAGCAATAACGGAAAAGAATAAGGTCCAAACAAAAAGACCCCGAAATAGTACAACCCCATTAGCCATGACCAACACTTATCCTGAATCTAATCAAGATACACTGATAAATAACAACACACGTCTAAACATGTCCATAAATAGCAATACCAGTCCAAACTCAACGAACCAAAGTAGTAAACCAGTGTTAAATTATCTCCCCCGAACAACCCAGAATAGACCAACAGTCCCAAACAGAATTTCAAATCAAAACGAATATCCGTATTTAAATGCACACCCTAAAATGACACCTAACCCCTTCTCTCAACCCATGTATCCTAGCCCATACACAAGACGACCACCGCACACCCAACCCTTTCAATATAACACACACAATCGAATCCCACCTCGCACAACACCATACCCTCCGATAGTTACACAATGCCATCGAATTCCACCACTCTCATCACCAATTTTTCCCAATAATGCACAATTCGCCACAAATAGTCCAACACCACCATATTATCCACCAATCACACAATTTCCGCACATGAGCCCTCAACACAAACAACCAAGTAATAGGAATCCATTTTTTCACAACAGATTCCAGCTTTTGTATCCGACACCATAAGTGTTGCTCTTATTAATGCTAGATCGATAGTAAACAAAGTTCCACGACTTAGGACTTTTATTGACACACACAATCCCAATATAGTCTTTTTAACAGAAACATGGGTAAACGAATCAACCTCCAATGCTTCACTTTTATAGCAAACTACACCTTCTATAGACAGGACCGTGCGAATAAACGAGGAGGTTGTATGATCTACATTAGATCTATCATAGAACAGAGAGGTTTTGAGGTTCTTCAGGAGACGTTTAATGGCGAAGCGTGCTTCGCTATAATAACATCCAAGACCCATAAAAGCATTCTAATTGGATATTTGTACACCCCTCCGGAATAAAGTAATGATGACACGGGCCTTACAAATCTACTAGATATTCTATCAAATATCCAAACCGAATATAAGATAATTGCAGGAGACTTAAACCATCCAGAAATAAACTGAAGGAACTATCAGCCCCATCCAGACATGATGAATTATTATCATCAATTGTGTTTCATAACTGGACGCAAATAATAAGCAAACCAACCAGGGGAAACAATATACTCGATGTTATTCTCACCAATGATATCTGGCACTTATGTACGCACTACGACAGCTTAACATTTGATAGTGATCATAAGACAATAATAGCAGTACTCCCTCTTAACTTTAAAATAAGACCTGATCCTAGTTACACTTCTATAAACCCCAAAAATCTTGACATTGAATCTATGAATAAGTACATTAGGTCATGGGATTGGAGCTCTTTCCTCCTAACAGCATCCCCTCTAGAAGCTGTTAACATATTATATGCCACCCTTAATTTAATTCGAGATACCCCAATTGACGAGAGATCCCCATGTAAGAAATCACTAATCCCAAACTTCCTTTCCAAACGGCTAAAAAAACTTTAAAAAAACAACTCCACGACCCATGTATTAGTTATCTATCTACGCTCAGACGCATTTCAGAGATTCACGAGTTAGCCCAGAACATTGAAACAAATAAGACGATAGCAGCAGAACATCGGGCAATCGAGTCCCCAGAAGGGACAGCCCAAATCTTCAGGAAACAAATAAATAATCATCAAAAACAAGGCCCCCAAATCATGCTTGATGACCAAGGAAAAGTAATAACAAATGACAACCAAATAGCAAATATTTTCAACGAGTATTTCTCAACCAACTATTCAGTCGAGGAAGAACCAATCCCCCAACCAACAGAAATGACGGCACTAGTATTAAAAGAGATATTGTTTAACGAAGAAACTGTAGAGAAAGCTATCCGCCAACTGTCCAATTCCACCTCATATGGAACGGATAGAATCCCTCCTTGCATACTGAGGCATATGACATATGCCCCAATACTTCTGTCTAACCTTTTCTCGTTACTGCAGTCAAATGGTACTTATCCAAAAATCTGGAAAAAATCATGTATCACCCCAAATTACAAAAACGGAAATCGGTCCAATGCCCAAAATTATCGTGGTGTTCACCGAACATCGGTTTAGGCAAAAATCTTAGAAAAAATAATTTATAACAAAATGTTAGACCATCTGACGAATGTAAATCTCATACCCTCCTCTCAACAGGCCTTTTTACCTAAAAAGTCATGTCAGTCCTGCCATCTCACTTTCTTGGAATTCGTCTCCAGAAATCGAGATGATGGGAACACGGTAGCTACAATTTACTTTGATCTAAAAAAAAGCCTTGACAAATTTCCCCATAAAAGACTGATCGTGAAGCTAGTGAGTCACGGGATTCGGCCCCCCCTCCTTGATTTCCTCAAATCCTATCTTCAAAACCGATTTCAAGTAGTACAACTTCGAAATATAGTATCAGAACCAGCTCATATAAGCAGTGGTGTTTTTCAAGGCACTATCCTAGGTCCCCTCTTATTTCTCATTTACATTCATGAGTTATCCACGATATCAATCTCTGCTTAAACATTTTTATATGCAGATGACTTAAAACTCGCATATGCCTATAACAAAAATTCGATAAGTAGTGTGCATAGAACAATTGAATTAGACCTTCAAAAACTAAACGACTGGAGTGTTCAGTGGCAAATGCCGTTTTCACCAACAAAATATCATCTCATGATTTTTGGACCACTAAAACTTCCCCCATAATGTTTAGTGTCACTT
>JAYGXS010001482.1:2217-13722 GCA_036362985.1 Ligula intestinalis
TCTGGCCAATCCATCTTCTCTCCGCCTCACTCCTACGGGCTCTTGGGTTTGGCCTCCGACTTACTTGGCAATATCAGACGCAGGTCGTAACACAAAAAAATCTTACATAGTATGGAGATTTTAGATGCTACAAGTCCGTTAGCACGAAACGCTTCGCCTCCGCCTGATCGCGAACCCCGGTCGGCAAATCTGGTTATTAGCGGTGCTAGCACCTCAGGCAGCCCGGCCACTTCGACACGGGCCCTTGACAACCATGTTAAGATCCGACCAGAAAGTAACTGCCGATATGGCCACTTAGATAATTTTATAAATTCTCCACCTCCCGCCAAACGGCCAAGATGTCGACTACGTTTACCGAAGTTAGACTGTGAGGACTTCGTCCTCCGCCAGGAGTTTTTAATAATAATATGTTTATTATGCCAGTTTACAGGCAATTGTAAAGAGTTGGTAATGCACCTCTTGGGCGCCTTCCAACACCTCGAAGACCGGAAAAAACCTAAAACAAACTCCTTATGTTGCAGCCAGTATTGGTTTTGTTTCAGGTTTTTTGTTTCGTCAATACTGGGCGAGATTAGGAGTTTGTTTCAAGTGAAAAAAACCTGCCTTCAAAGGTATGATACAAACGGAATAAATGTACAGTTGTAAGCTGAGTTGACTCATCAGCAGGAGAACTGTTTCATATCGTTTAAAAACATTAGTTCCAGACGGAGAGGGTTGGCACAAGAACACAGTGTTCTCAGTCTTTCTTCAATGGTTGTCGGCAAAAGTTGCGAGCTATCGGCTGAAGGGTTAGCAGACTGCGGGTTGCTGCTTCAGCCGCATTATCTTCAGCAGTGAAGCCTGGCGGGGTTCAAAGTCCATTCAGAGAAACTATACTGAGCGTATCCGTGAGATGCAGGTTACGCTCATCCGTATTTATAAAAAAAGAAAACTTGGTGGCGGAAAGGGAACTGGCATGGGAGAAACAAAAGGCGGAAAGCAAGATATCTGTGGTCTACAATTAGCTGAAATATAATTGTTAAATATATGTGGATTATTGCATGGCGGTAGATTTGCTTAAAAATTGAGGAAAAAGTACCCGTTTTGCGGGGTAAGAAAAGTAGGAGGTGGGCGTAAAAAAGTTTTATAATAAGAATTAGCATAATTCTTCGGAAAACGCACGTTTGAAAATAACCAAAATGGGTATGGAAGACTATGATCATGATTAGTAGTTTTGATTATGTGTTGATTTTGGGCAATTTGTGGGTTTGGAAAATAACTAACGCGAGTATTGATATCTGCTTAAGATACTGAAGTGTCAGCATAATTTGTTGGAGGAGAGGCATTCGAAAATGGCATTGAAGGTTGCGAGAAGCTATTCATAGCATTATTAGAGTGAATTAATTGTGGATTGTGGGCCATTTTGGGGATTGGAAAAGTAAAAATATGAGAGTTTACATCTGGTGTAGGTGCTGAAATGTTAGTATTGTTCCCATAATTAGATAAAATACCGATTTTTGCAATTGGCTTTGATTTACGGGGGGCACGTTTAGGTCTTTTAAGTTTAGCTTCTTTAGCAGGCGAGGTTTGCTCGGAAGGCGACGGAATTTAACTCGAGCCAGGAGTACGGATTGCGGGTGAGGTTCCGGGTGAAATTATCGTTGTCCCTGATCTGGAGGGACGTGAACTTGCGTCGGCCTCAGGAGTCAGGATTGTGAGTGAGGTTTCGGGTGAACTTAACGTTGTCGCTGATCCGGAGGGAGGTAAACTTGCGTTGACCTCAGATACCACATTCGGAATAGTAGGGGTAAGAGTGGGCTTAGTTTTTGCAGATTCAGGCAAAATCCTAAGTTCCATGGGGGTTTTATCCCTACATATGAAAAGCTTATGTTTTTTCAGGTATTGAGCTGAACGCTCATGCTGAGCGAAGAGGTTGTCAACTTCTATCGCCGAAAAAGTTTTATTAAAATCGGCGGATTTTCGCTTCGAGAGGATAATCTTTCAGCTTCTGCGACCCTAAAGTTAAAGCCACACGAGTAAAGGAATTGACAGGTGACGTCTAGCGGAATTTTACTTTTTAAGACATTCTTTAAAAGAAAATTATAACTTCTTTTTTGCCGGTCACAGGTCTCAGTAGACACCAAATTGCTGAAGGGCTCTAATTTCTCACATTGCTGAGAAGTGAGCGAAGAGACATTTCTATCATAGATGGTACTGAGAACCGAAAGCAAAAATGCATATTGAGACATGAATTTATTAAAAGTGTCCGAAGCATCAAGATTCGGTTTTTTCATATTTAAGACGGGTTGATCTTGGAAAAATTTAACACCAAGAGTGTCGTTAAGGGGAGATTTTCATCTGAAAACTGACTGTGATTTCATATTGAAGTTTAAAATATCTGAAGGATATGCAGTTAGATATAATTTTTAAGCAAGGGAGTGCAAGAAAGTTTCGCTTACGCAGAAAATAAAATTGACGAGTCTACGCTGAATGAAAACTAACTTGGTTGATATTGCAACAAGCGCAAACTGAATCTTGTTGCAAATCGTGAAATCTTTTTAAAATTTGCAATCTAAAATGAACATTCATATGAGGCTATGTCGGGTGAAACCCTAGTAGCATTTCGCTAGCGTCATGCGCTTCAGCAGTAGACGTGAAAGGTGAACATATCTGTGCTTCACATGATTGGCTGATCGTTAATGCTTCTCCTTCCATGCGTACGCGTGTTACTGGTACGCGCGCACCATTTCATGTCGCTGTCTGCCTTGCCGTTAACTGTAGTGTGCGCTGATTGGTTTAATATGAATGTCCGCGCCTGTGGGTGTACGCATAGGCGTGCCCAGTGGTTACATGGACGCACCATCTACTTGAGCGCTGATTGTAGGCTTTTGCTTGTACGGTGTTTCCCACCCAACGCATGTGCAGCGGTTCCCTTTGTGCTCGCGTACACCTCCCCCCACCAAGTTTTGGGCATATGCATACGTCTACGGTCCTTCCCCCTCACCCACTGGCGCTGCCCTCCCCCAGGTAACTGCATGTTTAGCGTAGCTGGCCGGCCGGCACGACGAGTTATGCTGCCCCGCCCCCTTCACCTGCACAGCCCTTCCCCGCGTGAACGTCCCTCCCTCCCCTCCCCTCCCACAAGCACATGACATAGAAATAAAAGATTGGTAGTACATAAACAAGGGGGATTTATTTACAAAGATACGGGAATTATGTACAAGGGAGGGAGGCTACATGGAATTGTCCTGATCAGCACTCCCGTCATGCCGTTTTTGTAAGCGAGTAAGCTTGGTAACAGCCGACTTTAGCACGGAGCGCCTCGAAATCCGTCGGCAGTGTTGGGCGGCCCTCCGCTCACGTTCCATACACATCTAGGGGTTGACGAACATTAAGCAAGAATCAAACGCTTACCAGCAAGCAGGGCGTATGCTCTGGTGAGCCGGAAATTCTGTCGTTGGTAGCCGCCCGTTAGATTAAATTTAGCGAGCAGGCGGCTGTCGAAGAGGGGTCACATGAGGTCTTTGACGAGATCGTGCGCCCTCCACGCTTCCCGCGTACGCAGGAAGGCAACCTAAAGAAGGAATTACTTAAAAAAGCAAAAAGTCCTACCGCCTGCTGCCAATAATTTCCATCTAACAGACGCTCCTCAAACGTCTCGAATTCCTCCATAGAGGTAATCGGGGACGGAACCGGGCACTCCGTCCGGGCTGGCGGCATCAATATTGGTGCAGCAGACGGATTCTGAAGCAGTGCATCCGTCCTGGCGAGGATGATAGCCATTTGTGTCTCCATGTTACGGAGGCGGTTGTCGATCTTGGTCATCCAGGCCAGCAGCCCCTCCGAAGTGCCCATGTGCTGGGACGTGGGCGGGGCTGGTGAGGGCAAAGCCGAGCTCGTACCTAAGTTATATTTCAACTGAAGGAAAATTTTAAAAATGCCCTCGCAGGGGCGTCAGCTATTACCGCTTTTACCTGAAATCCTATCCTACGACCGACGTCGGGGAGTACTAACTCCTCTGATGTCAGGGTATTGACCTCTTCAATGAGAGGACTACAATAATGGTTTACATCTGCGGGTTTTGAATAACCGCAGTATGCACCCACTATGAATACCGTACTCTGGAATGGTTCTATTATTCTACCTAAAAACGCCATAAACTAACGGGATTTTTCTTAAACTTAGTAAAGCCATCACAATGCAGTTGCACTACTACTGCATCGGACGGCCCAACCGCTGTTAAATTATCCCTAACTAACTTTATGACCTGGGTCCTCAAACCAACGTGCATGTACTTGCCATCATCCATTCTCACTACCATATAAATATTTCGAGTTCTCAGAAGTGTTCTCGTATCCACCGGAATAACCGGGAAGATTTGAGACCACATTCTCAGCATAGGGTTTGAAGTCCTATGCGGCACCTTACGGTCTATACACCACTTGATTAGAGCCAACTTATACTTCTTTCCTACGGTAGAAAAAAAAACTCTTATTACTACCGCAAAATAAACAAACACCACGATACAAACCGCTCTGTTCCGATGACTTCTTACGCTGCTTGCCACCAGTACCGCCTTCCAAATGCCGTCGATAGGGACTTGCAAATGCCTCACCGCAACTGGGACAGTATAGTTTCATTCCTGCAAAGAGAAAAAACGTTAGCAGCAGCTGGTAATAATAAAACAATTGGAAGAAGTTTATCGCGGAAGAGCAGATGTTCCTCCTGTGACACTTTCTGACGAAATGACATTTTTCCAAACGACTACGACTTAGAGATTGTAGAAATCAATGCAGCCGGTCCCATGATCAAAAGCTCTTTCGTCCGTTCTCACCGCCGGGCCTCCTAAAAAATCACTATCACCAAATCTGACACGCATTCGGACCATATTATGGATGGTTGCACTCGCCAAGCCTTATCGACCTCTTCGCGCGGGCCTGGGTGCGCGCGCCAGCGAGCGCGAAATAAGGGGGGAGGGATGAGTGAAGTTAGTGGTAGGGGAGGGTGGCGTTCGCGCAGCCGGGTACCGGTTAAGTTGACTGAGAGGCGTGACCAGGTGTTCGTCGTGGCCCAAGCAGCGCGTTTCATGAGAACGGATCGTTACTTTCTGCTGAAAACGGGTGCACGCACTCTGACGCCAAACGAGGACTGCGCAAAGGGGGAGGGGGGTTGGAAAAACTCTGAGCAAGCGCGCACGCTTTCGGTGCGTACGTTCACGTGGGGGCACAGAACAGCGGGGTAGTGAATTATTGGACATTCTGGTGAACGTCCGTAGCGATCGCTAGCGATTTGTTACATGGGAATTATAAAGCTAAGTAGGGTGAAAAATATCTAGCTTGATATTTCGACCAGTGTACACTATTTCTTGTTAGAGAAAGAGTATTTTTTCAAAATATACAACCTGATTCAATATTCACGTACTAAATTACGTGTTTTTTTAACTGAATCCAAGAGAATTCCTAGGAGGCTTTGTCGGGTGAAACAGTAGAAAACTGTATATTTTCACCTTTAGTCAAAAAAACGACCACCGGTTTGTGGATTGGCTAAGTTGTTATAAATTCGAATTATGAACAACAATTATGCCAATAAAGTTGACAGGATATGATAAAATCCTATAAATTTTGAAAAATCACTTGGCTGCGGAAAATCGAGTTGCGCACCAAGGTCACAAAGTCACAAAGGTCACAAAATGAGGAGAGGGTAAAGCAAAATAAGCTTCTAGGCCACTAGAGAAGAACAAGGACGGCTAGAAGGCATGTAAAAGTTTGCAGGTTTGGGTGGATGAGGGTGGATAAAGGAGCTGATAAGGGTAAATAGTGACATAAAATTAGTGTTTTGGCCGTTTGCGTAAGGACTAGTGGTCCTAATCAGTGAATCTTCTGTACGGCAACTCTGATTAGATTTGAAGCTATACCAGTTGGGGTTACTGCCATGAAAATTAGGTTTTTCGTGCTTCGGGCCCGATGTGTTCAATAATGCATTATAAGGGGGAATGATATGACTCGCACGGTCAAGGGAGGAGCTAGGTTATGGTGGGGAAACGCTCGGCTTAAACGCTTTTGATGGTGCTGGCGGCATTATTGATGGGCATGTTGCAGAGATAAAGGCAACGGAATTAATTAATCTTTGGACAGAGGAAGTATTTAGGGTAGTTGGAATCGCAGTAGATGGTGGAGTTGAGGGGCTTGCAGGTCCCGACATCGAGGAGGGTGGGTTAACTGGTGCATCAATATTAATGGGCCTATGACTAGACATTCGGGAGGCAGGGATAGCAGATGTACTGGCAGTTACGGCACTTAGTACAAAGGATAAGCAAACAGTAATGAAGAACGGAATGGAAAGACGAAGAACTGTAATTGTGGCAACGGAGAGGTTGGCGTATATAACCATTAAGGGAAAACGTGATAGACTGCAAAGGGGTAGAGTAAGGAGGACACAGGTAAAAGTAATAATGGGAGGGACGAAGGTACGGTAAAACCGCGAGAAGGGAACAAAAAGAGGCAAATTTTAAGTGACTGAGGAATTTTAGTAGGGACGGTCAAAAGTGGAATATTAATAGGAACCGTAAGTAAGTGGAAGGTATAATCGACCGACCAATGTTGCATGGTATACAACATTTTTTTCGAAATTCTGTTGGGTGACCAGACGATTAAATTCTGTTTTCAACCAATTCGCAATACGGCAGCGTAGAGTTGGCCGTAGGAAAAAGGCCATCATTCAAGGTGAAGTCCAGCCACCTCGAAGGTTTGACCTTGGGACTTGTTGATGGACATAGCAAAGCAAACGTTCACGGAAAAGTGCAGACGCCGCAAACTAAAGGTTGTGTCGGACGGGAAGATGGGAATGCGAGAAATGTAAACAATATCTCATTTCACACAACCGGTAATAACTGTGGCTTCTACCAGATGGCTCATCAGACGCTGGACAGCCAGCCTAGTGCCATTGCAAAGCCATGGTGCGTTCAGGATCAGTTTATGGGAACGGAAGCCAGGTATTTTAAAACTGTTCAAAAATTCAATTGGATACTTTAACGCAATCTGTATGATCAACTGTTGTTTCGTAGGATTTGTACACCTTTTCCACACGTGACAGAATGTGGGTTAATTTCTCGTCAATGGCATTGACGAATTTGTTTGCGCGGGCCATAATTTCGCATAAGCATAGCCACTCAACGTCTGTGAAATTGATTTGGAGGTTAGGGAACACTTCTTCTCTTAGGTCTTCAACACTACTTACCAAATAAGCAACAAAAGGCACGGGAGATATCTTCAATTGCATCGAATTCGATTTAACTTTTACCAACCTTCAAGCTTTTAGTGAAGAACTCGCTGGACTCATGGTCATCATTGAGGTGCACTCTCATATAGTATTGTGCGTTCCAATGGCTCTACCGTAGACCATAATGGTAAACATTTCAGGCAGGACTTTACCTGATCACCTCTGGTACCCCTTTGAATCACAGGTAATGTCTGACAAAAATCGCCAGATAACACCATTGTGATGCCACAAAACGGAGTGGTATTTTCTGTTATATCACGTAGAGTTCTATTCAACGCTTCTAGTGCAAACCTGTTTGCCAGTGTGAACCCATTCCAAACATTGCTGAGCATCGCTTCACCAATTCAGCTGAACCACTGCCTCTGCTTATTTGGCATGTTGCAGTACCATCGTCGGCTATCCTAAGAGGAAGCTTGAAGGTACGCTGAGCAGTTCTGACGCCAGGAAGCAACGTCGCTGCAATACCAGCCGATGCAACAGCGAAAACAATTTTTCCGCCTTTGCGCAGTTCGGCAAGGAGCAACTTGAGGACGAAAGATTTGCCTGTTCCACCAGGAGCATCCAAAAAGTAAGCGTGATTACCATTATTGCAACCATGGACACTGTCAAGAATATAGTTGAATGCGTGCAGTTGGTCGATCAGTAGCCTTGGTTTGTTCAAAGAAATGTATGTGGCCAGCTCGGTAAGATTGTAGCAAAAGCTCAAGCTGTAGTTCAGTGGGGAACCGACTTCCAATGCTCCTGTCAAGCAGAAGGAATCCGTATGCATGAGGCTGCTCACCACCCATGCAAACCAAGATGTCCTCAATGGAAATTAGGGCCACGTTGAAGATGGCGGAATGAAATTCGATGTCAGCATCGCCATTTTGCAACTGCACCTAAAACTGCCAGTTTTAGATACATCATTTTTTGAATTTTAAGACAGCAAGGGCAAACCAACTCACAACTCCTAACCAACAAAGCAAGGAGGCACCGTAGTTGGTTTTGAGTGTTAGTAATAACAGCCTCGGCAATGGTATTCTCATAATGGTTGTCATTTTCAAGCAAACCATGCATCACACAGGCTTCTCTGTAAGTTGAACACAAAAAACCATCCACCGTTCTGAGATCTTCAAAAGATGTTGGACCCCGAACCTCGTGAAGAAACATTCATAGGAAGCAACAGTCTTGTTTAGATGGATGAGTAATGTAAATCCGACAAAGTTTAAATCGCATTTGATGCCTCAATGTCCTTCAATTACCAGGAGAGTTTTCGAAAATTTTGGAGAAAACAGGCAAATGCTGAAAGCTTTCCAGTCGACGGTTTCCAACGCTGATAAAATCAAAGCTTAAGCAAAATTGTGCCTTGCCTCCTTTTCCAATCCTTAAAAATAAAAGTAAAAAACAAAAAACTAAGAACAATTTATCCATTCCAATATTCCTCTACTAATATCTAAATGTTTATAAAAAAATATTATGAAAGAAAATAATTTTCTCTTCAATTATACTAAAATATATATTGTTTCCCCTTATAATGTATCAGAAATATAAATACTAATGATGTAAATCTTAATCTCACTTAGATATTCGACAAACGAAAGGCCAAATGTCTTCTGCCGATGCACTTGAATGACGATGGTGCTTCGCAGCTGCCTCGACCCACCTCAGACATCTGCAACGTCCCATCTAATTAGCAAACTTGTGCCACTGGACAATGATTGTAATCTCCGTATCGAGCAGAGCCATGCATACGGTCGATGCCATATCATCAGCTGATATTTTCACCTTCAAACTGACCGCGGCTAAGTATACCTCAGTTAAAGGACATTACAGTTTTTCCAGAACCCAAGTATTCTTACTATAAAACCGTAACACCTACAATGTATTGCTATTTTATCTCATGTTTTCCTCGATTTGTTCCCTAGAAGTCAGGTTTTTTTCACTTAAAACAAACTCCTAATTTCGCACACTATTGACCTAGCAAAAGACCAAAACAAATACAATGGTCACTGCGAAAGAAGGGGTTTGGGTTAGGTTTTTTCCTGCCTTCCGGGGTTTTTTGACGGCGCCAAAGATGTGCTTTACAAATAAACCTTATTTCTTTCTTTCGCCAGGCCCACGTGTGTTGTTTCCAATTGTAGTAGGAGGGGACATCAACATTAAAAAGCATCTGGGCAAATATATCCTGCTGACACAATTTGAAGAAAGCAGTCTAAGTCGTGTCTCAGGAATACTTTTTTAGCGCATTTCCCATCCTTCATGCAAGGACTGCTGGGGTTCAGCTCACCACATGGACCATGCATCATCTGCATTTTGACTGTTTCAAACAGCACAGGGTCAGCTGCAAAATTGGCCAATTCTGCACATACCAATTTGTCAACATCACAAAAATGCCATTGTTCCTGTAGCCAGACCAAAGTGTGTGCGTAAGGCAATCCTATCTTTTGCCACTTAACAGTGTACCTGTGGCACCAAAACGCACCGAAAATTTTAAATTAGGTGATGAGTTTCATCATACTTTTCAACTTCGGCTGATATATCCCTGCCGACAGATCATGGCGATCCTTGGCCATTTGACCAGGGAACAGTTCAGCAGCAATTTCAGGCCAAAATGGGTTGCATGGGGTAAATTTAAGAAGATCTTGGCGTCCAAAACGTCTAACGTTCACAAAAGCATATTGAGTTTTCTCATGCATATAGCGAGGTGACCCAGTGTGGTTTGAGGGTAAGGTGAGAAGTTGACCGCGACCAATATTACCCCCGTCATTAAGAACATTGTCTCTTAGGTAGACGTGATTGTCCATACAAAGCTATTCCTTAGAAAGGACCAGATTTGGTAAGTATGGTTAAGTTCAGCAAAACACAAAATTGAAGTCGTGGGCACTCAAGGGTTCGATGGCTGCATCACCAACGGGGGTGTTGGGGGATAGTGGTTCACACAGCCGCGGCCGTGTGGGGGTTAGCGTGGAAGTTAGCAAAAGGATTAGCGTCAGCGAGGGACAGGCACGCGCTTTTGCAATAGGGAGCGCCGGTAGCGGTGGAAAAACGCGCGCTTTCGCGAAAAATGCAATCAGCGAACAAACCTGCGAGTCTGTGACGCCAGCCAATCAGAAACGGAATAGGAACCGCACAAAGCTACCAGATCTCTTATGTTAAGTTTACAGCTGGGTGGATTCTTGCTACGCCATTAGAGGCGCTTTGCTTCCACAATTTTGTAGTTGAAACCACCCGAACATCGAAAATATTTTGCAATGTCAAAAGGGCGACTTAAGGTGTAGGCATTTTTTAGTATAAAGTTATAGTTTCGCTTTTGTCTGTCAATAGCTTCCGTGGTTATAAGATCGAAGATGGAGTCTATCTTTTTACAATCTTGCGAGGGCACATCTGATAACGTACCATCAAACATATTGCCTAGCATTGACAAAAACAGAACAAAAATTCATCATGAAATCATTAGAGTTCTGTAATGCAGATAAATCAAGTTGCTTAGCCTTAACTATGGGCCGCATTTTAACATCCAGGCTTTGACTACTAGGTGTGGTCAGGCACCGCTTGCGTCTGGGGGCAGATATCCTACGATTAGCTGTAATTTTTGTTCTCATATTTTGAGGGAAATATGGTTTACATTCAACAAGGTCTAGAAGAACTCAGCCTATCGTATTTTGTCGCAGCTGGTTGTTAAAAACCCTTAAAATCGTTTCACACCAACTGTATTAATTATGACGTTAAGAAAAAAAACAGTTCATGTGATTTTCAGACTCTGACTTACGACAAGTTATCAGAGTAAGCTTAACAAATACTGTAGCTTTTTGCTAATAAGCACTTTAAATTTATGTGTAAAACTGTACTTAATATTGGGAAACGACTCAGCCTTTGAAGGTCTCGAGAATATTCGGATCTTGACGATTTTTGTTACTACTGTGGATACATATCAAAAAGGCATGGCGGGATAAGAGTTCTAAGTATGTGATTTTCACGCCTGCGAAGTGTTTATTCACAAAACAATGCATCCATCAATTTATGAATGCTGCCTTTAATGTATACAGCGTGATCTAAATTAACTGCAAAATTTTATGAGTACAATGCGGCCTCTGCGTTCAACCGCGGACAAATACTTTATTTCCGCTAACAGAATTTATGCACTTTGCCGTTTGGAAACCTTGAATTCAGTTGTAGCAGTCGGTAAAATTCAAAATTATTCTGTAATTTAGACACCTTTTTCAAATCATAGCTTACCCTTTCATTAAATACGAAATTTAAAGAAGGCGT
>JAYGXS010001483.1:0-13721 GCA_036362985.1 Ligula intestinalis
GCTAGAAGATGGAATGTGAAACAACAGAATACCTAAAGACGATAACGTGAATCAACAAATCGGCTTAATCTGTTATATCAAATGTAACACAACTGGATCTCACTTGCGTCGCAAGGTTTAATATCTCGATGGTAAGACAGAAAGAAGGCGAAGCGCGGGTTATGGTGGCAAGGACATTATTCTGGCCAATACAGAGACAACGGATATTTTACTTTGTCCACTATAGCCTATGAAAAGACTCCAGAGTTTTTTATAGAGCAATAATGACCTATAGGGTGCCTGCACGCGACCTTGGTGCACTACACCTGTGCAAGAGCGTCACTAAACTGGTGTCCGTTAGACAACCTGAACGGCTCCACTATGATGCACTCGGTGATTCGTATCAATAAGGCGTTGGAGAAGTGCCGAACATATATATTTTTAAAGTCGAATTTTCAAAGGGAGTATTAATAAAACCAATATGCGTAAAACTTCAAGGTTCAGATAAAATATGTCCTGTTGATTGACTGAATTCAGGCAGATAAGTCGGAAATAGTCATGTATCAATCGACTCCAAAACTCTATCGTCGCTTGACCGGCTTCGGCATGGCCTTTGATTACTTGTTCATGGCCATACTACGTGCTTTTCCTTCATAAGCGCAATGGATCGGTGAATTTATTTTCCTGAGCAAGAATATAGATACAAATATGCGAAATGGAGATTATCAAAAAATACAAAAGAGACAGTGATGACACCTTCGAGCTCACTAGCAGTATCTTGTCACCATACAACAGCGCATGTTGACAGTTCCTGACCTTAGCAGGGCTTCTAATCGTAAAGCCAAATTTATTTTGAACTCTAACACTGCAGGTGTCAATAACTCTTCTCTGCATATTTCAGGTAAGCCTAGCCAGCCTTAGGCCTAGACCCACATTTAACACGAACCCACAGCGTACACCCACCCCTAAACTATCGGGAAGAGGGCGAAAAGTCATCATGATTTCAGGCGATTCCTGTGTACGTGTCCTATTTCGGTGTGCCAAATACAGTAGATTGTAGCAGCAATTTTAGCGGCAACGTTGGAGTCGGGTATCACTAGCTGATGACGGCTGATGCGTCAGAAACTGTCATTCTAGTGTCCCATTTGTTTGTTGGTAATTTCCTTTTGACAATATCCTGGCTGCCTCGCGGTGGAGGCCCAAATAAGTGCTCTACTGGCAATATGAACGCACGAGTGGGTCCTCTTACATATCAGTTAACGCGTATCTGCTACAGTAGATTTTATAACTGATGAAATGTGAAAATGACAATTTGAATCGGAGAAAAAACGCACACTTCATGTTGTTTAGTTTTTTCGTTGAGTTGACTTGAGGCGAAAATGCTGTTTATTAGAAAAGAGTTCAGTATAGATCAGTAAAATGGGGGTCAATAAGGAAAGGAATCGGACCGTTTCCAACGTTTGTATGTATCCAAGAAATTTCCTTCGCTAATAAACGCTACGAAATAAATGCCTTGTTCGTGCGTGTTGCACTATAAAAGAAATTAATAAAGCGCACAATCTTTTAACTTTATATGTGCAGAGAACAGACAATTTTGTTATGTGCTCATTAAAATTGATGTTAGTGAAGTTATAAGACAACGCATAATTGTCCGGATAAGAAGAACGATATAAGGTTCAAAAAATTATACGCTGCAAATCTGTTAAGTTTTGTGCAACAAAAATACGTAATAACGTTATAAGTCTCAGAAGACTTATATTTTGTCAGCTTGTTATCGGGTCTATAGTTAAGGCCCATTTAATTATAAAAAGCACCACCGAGTGGCAGAACATATCCTTCGATTTTACAGAAAAAGAACTTTGGGAAACGATGGTTTATTAGGTGGAATTTTGAAGCTGGAACCCCAGTTCGTCTTCAGACGCAGCGAAAAGTGAAGATGCTAAAAACGGCTAACAGCTTACATCGAGAGTTCGTGGGAAATCGATAATGTCGTGGCGTGGCGCTCGCGACAGTACCCTGTTGCCGTGTTTGTCATTCCGTTCGGATTGGCTCGCATCTCGCCCACTTCCGCTTGAGGCTTCGGTACGACGATGCTTACTCAGTGTGCCTGCGCATGCATTGTGTGAATTGTGCGTCTGAATGCATAGATTTGAGAAATTCGCGGCCTCAAGCATATACAGTTCTGCAAGTCCTGCAAACAACGTTCAGGACGAAATTTATCTTGGTAGTTTAGCATATATCTGGACAGGTTATTTTGATCAACTGCGTGAATTTACTAAAAACAAGGGCTCTGGTTTGGAAAACTGCACTCTTATTTAAAGTTATTGGGGAAAATAGACTCTCATTTTGGCTAAATCATGAGTATGTCTATCTTAAGGAAGTTTCATATGCCATAAGGAAAAACAAGATGAAACTTTCTTCCAATATACATTATGCTGTGGGAAAATTTTGTACTCATTAAAAAAGGTGGAATACTAATCCCTGCCAGGACTGGAAAATTTCATGCGAAGCTGATCAAATGGACGTGAAGGGAAGTTTAAGGAATCCCATTTATTTTCAGAAACAAGCAGCGATAGAAGTTTTAAAATTTACATTGAGCTATAACGTGAATTATTTTGCAAAAAATGCAGGAACAAAAAGTTCTTGGTAAAACATTTTCTTTTACCGCACACCTGGTCGTGCGCGTTAACAAAGTTATTATATGGTACTTCGAAGACAGCCCATAGAAGGCCATATTGAATGTTAGTCATGTAGAAATCTAGTTTTTTTTAACAATACGTTGCGACCAAACGTTATTTTGAAACGGATCAGGTAGAAGAATAATAACTATTTAAAAAAATGGTCATATGTGTGGCCTGTTTTTTTCTGAATTCGCACGCTTAGTATTGATCATTGAATAAATCTCCTAAGCAATAATATCTGTTATAAAGAGAAAAACATGTTCTTTCATCTATATTCAAATTTAATCATTTTCTTCAGATGAATAAGAAATTGTCAAAAGTAACGAGCTGCGTTTTGATCGCTAAGTAAAAGTATGCACTATAAAAGTAGCTAATTAAGTGGTATGCCCTTTTGTTATTGATTTTGAGTGCGTTTATAGATTCAAATGTATTTCGTGGAAAACCTGCAGGAAAAAAGTATTTCTGCTACCCTGGAATTCAAGACTTACAAACTGCGCACTGTGTACATTCTAATCAAAGAAGTGTACGTTTTCGCCTAAAGCTTGACAAAGATATCACATAAGTTCCATTAAGTGTTGCAATTGATATGGAGTATGCTTTATACAGTTAAGGCAGCGTTAAAAATTGACGGATACGATGTTCCATGGATGAAAACTTTAAAATTGTAATAAAGCTCATAATAAGCTATTTTTTAAACCAACAGATTCATTTTCTATAAGTTAAAAAATTAAAGAAGGCAGAATGTGCGACCAACCGCGTCGAAGGAATAATTTTTTTCCTGCATCTTTTCCAAAACATACATTTGAAACTATAAAGACAAAAAGGATTACTACTTAAATATATTCGTTTTATGGTTCATAAAGTTCTGCAAATCCTGCAAACGAATTTCAGAATGAAATTCATCTGAGTAATTAAGCGTATATCTGGACAGGTTATTTTGATCAACTGAGTGGACATAATAATAAGGGCTTTGGTTTGGAAAACTGCTCTCTTATTTAAAGTTATTGGGGGAAATAGGCCCTCATTTTTGTTAAATCATGCGTCTGTTTATATGAAACGAATTCCGTATGCTTTAAGAAAAGACAAAGCAAAACTTTCTTCCGATATACATTGTGCTCTGAAAGACTTCCATTATTAGTAAAAAAATGTAGAATAATCCTTTCCAGTACTGGAAAAGTTTATGCGAAGTTGATCGAATTGAACTAAAGTGAAATTAAAGGTATCGCATTTATTTTCAGAAAAAAGCAGTGATAGAAGTTAGAAAATTATATTCAGCTATTCTGTGATTTTTTGCACATAATTCAGTAACAAAACTTTTCTGCGCGTTTCGTCCAAAACTCACATGTGACCTTGCACATACGCAAACCTTGCCATACATGTTATTGCGTAGGGGAATTAAAGAAGGCTTTCTTATATGTAAGTCAGGTAAGTATACTTTTTTCGTAAAAAATAGCTTCCGATCAAGCGTTATTTAGAAACGGATCATACAGAAGAATAATAAGTTTTTCAAAAATGCTGGTATGTGCGGCCTGTTTTTTTGATCTCGCACAATTTTACGGATCGCGGAATTAAACCCTTTAAGCGGAACCTAGTCCGCTATTAAGAGAAAGGTATGTTCTTTCATCTGAGTCAAATTCAATCGTTTTTCTTCAGGCAAATTAAGGAAATTGTCAAAAGTCTCCATTCTCAAAGTGAAATTTCCTTGAAAAACGTTAATAAACGCAGAAGTTCGTCAGCTACATATCCAATCAAAGCACTTTTTAAAGAGGTTACCCATTACGAAAACTTTTTTATGAATCGTAGGAATAACAACATGCGTGGTATCTAGCAGACATGTTGTATGCTCGAAAATGTGGTTTGGTGTTTTAAAAAATTTCCAAATTTGACCAAAATGGCCATCTGCATAAAAAAATATCCAAAAGCTCGTTTTGTTGGTAAATGCTTTTCATTTGTATCTTATTTTAGAGTGTTTGATGCAAACGTCAAACAAGCGAATGATTAGTAAACTGATCAATGAATACAGCAAAAATGTCCCAAATGAAGAGACAATTTATTCAGTGATATTCAAAAACTACGAATCTAATCATTTCGACATTTGCAAATTATTTTGACTCAAGGCAAGTTTTTTTTGTATTATGAAAGCGGTTGCTTTAAGTTTTATACATACTAAACTATTTAAATTGATTGTTCTAATTTATAGCTATTTTTAATGTCTCCACAACCTGGGAATTATCAAAAATTTTATGTTTCTTAACAAACACTTTGTACCTCTTATAGTTCTCTTAAGTACTAAATATGCCTTATGTTGCTCATTATAATTTAAAAAGTGTTCGTTAATGCGTTCCTGCTGGTATAAGAAAAATTATCAAACATTTAAAAATTCAGGAAATTTCTTGCAGCACTCGCAGTACTATACTTTTACTTAGCGATCAGAAAGTAGCTCGTTAAAAAGCGGGCATCCACACGTGACTAAAATGTATTGAGATTAAGCTGTACGATTTTCATTTTTAAAACCGTACGTAGTTAATATGTTTGAATTGTAAATGCATTTCAGAATTCCGGGTGTCGTTTTTTGAAATAGGGAGTCAACTGTACAAGTAAGTAGCTACAACATTGTATTATTGTCGTAACCTTAAAATAATCGGTCATGAGTTTTGTGTCTTTGCCGAGCAATGATAACCAAACAGAGTGCTCTTGAGGTTTGAGCATACATTTTTTGATGGCCTACGGATGTCGGCAAAGCAGTCATCTTGCGCCTTATATTGTCAAGCAGTATTTTCGGGCGCTTAAAAAGCAAGGATATCTATATGAATGTGACACAGTGGCTGACGGTTATGACTTCAGGTCTGTTGGATGATTTTCGAACTGCGAACGAAGGGCATCATTACTTGCATCAGCATGTACAGAAGTCGCCAAAAAAACACGCAACTTTCATAACTTTGTAAAAGTTTGACCATTACTCGAATACCACTGTGAATGCATTTAGGAAAACTCAGAAATAATATGAAGTACTTAGTGTTTGTAAAGAAAAATAAAATTATCTCGATAATCCCGAGGTTCTGTAGATGCAAAAATGAGCTATAAATTAGAACATTAAATTAAGCTATTTTATTAAGTTGAAAACGTGAGGCAACCCCTTTCTTTATATAGAAAGAACTTTTCTTTAGTCAAAATATTTTGAACATTTTACCGTTAGTGGAAAAGTATTTATTAGGTGTCGTGGAAAAAGTACGTCATCATTTTCTTCGTTTTCAGTGTCTTCATTGATAAATTGAAATTTTGCGCATCTTTTCGACGTTTTCATCAAAACATTTAAAATAAAATATACATAAAGAGCAAAAACCAAAAGGAAGTGTTATACGATGTAAATTTTAATGAGCATGGCTACGTTGCTGATAAAAAAGAAAGGCTTTAAAACAGCAAACCACATTGTCGACAGTGAATCATGTCGGCAGTGGAGTTCCAAAAATACATTTCATAAGATAAATAAAAAAGATTTCCATGAATGTAACCTCTTAGAAAGTGCTCTGATTACATCTTGGCTGACGAATTTTTGCCTATATTAACTTTTCCCAAGGTAACAATAAAATTAGAGAATTTTGACAATTTTTTTTAAGTAACCTGAAAATAAACACTTTATTTTGACTGGAGATGAAATTAATTTCTTTTTTCTTCATGATGGATTGTTCTCAGCGTAAGTAGATTAATTCCACAATCGGTTGTAAGCTTGCGAATTAAAAAAACTGGCCATTTACATAGCCCTTTTTTGAAAAACTTATTATTTTTCTGTCGGTTTCATTTCCAAATAACGCAAAAAGGAAACGTATAGTATGAAAAACTATATTTATTTATGACTTTAATTCAATACGGCCTTCTTTGTCTTAAAATCGCGTTATCATGTTCGGAATTTTGCAAATTCACAAGGAAATTTGTGCTTTAAACCAATATTTCTGACTGCACTTTTCTGTGGCCTCTTTTTTGTGCAAAAAACTTCACAAGATAGCTTAACATAATTTTTAAAATGCAAATCTTCAATGTTACTGCAAATAAATGTGATTCCTTTAACTTGGCTTCACTTGAATCTGAACGAATTTGGACAAAATGTTCCAATTCTGGAAAGGATATCTGCTTTAGCAATTTAACTTATTTTGGAGTTCCTTCAGAGTATTTTAGTATCCAGAGAACAATGAGATTGATCCGTGTTTTAATTACATCGGCGCGGTGACTTTGAGTTAAGTCGAAGATGATGTAGGTCGTGTGACCTCGCAGGTAAAGAGGGGATATTGGTTGTCCCCTCCCTTGTGGTGGTCTCCAGCCCCACAGTTTTGAATAACATTTGCCTTTCCTGCGAGGGTCCCACGGTGTGTTTTCCTTCCTCGGTGGTAGTATTCAGCTCCACCTTCCCCAGATTGTCTTCTTCGGTTACGTGTTCAACTGTATGACAATTTATTACCGTTATTATTCTACTGTACTCGTCATAAATATTTGTGTGTTAACACTTGGCCTCGGTTAATCATCTCGATGAGTGACTGTTCCTGTCATCAAGCATTCTAGTGGAATTACAGTGCGTGGACACAGCCCGAAGACAAAGGACGTAGATGAACGACTGAGTACCGGCCATAATCAGGAAGAAGATACGCTACCAAAGGACAACAGGGCGCTCGGGCGTTACAGTTTAATCAACATTAACATGCAGTTTGGTTCTCTCTTTCGTAATAGCACAGAAAATACATTTGATGTGCGACTACTCCCAATTTTCCCAAAATTACTGGCCATTTCTCTTAATAAACCTAACTTAAGGGATTATTTTCCTAGCTAAAATGCTTTCGCAGAATTCAATCAGGTGAATGAATAAAAATAGTGTTACTAAATATACGCTAAAGTACGAAGTCAAAGTTCATCATGAAGGTTGCATGGTCTATGGCGACTACATGTACAAGAGACAGCTTCTCTAGGGGTCAACCAAATGGACAGAAAGGTTGCAGGCTAATTTTCAGACAGTTCCGGGAAGTGCATGCATCATCTAGCAGTTGTCCAAAGCGCAAATCCCGATGACAGTTGTAAAAACACTGAATCTATTGCACAGTGAACACGTTAACATGATTTTCTTTCACAGCGTCTTTCGCTCTCCCATAAAGTGACGTTAGTACGTTCAGATCAACCGGAACGCAGACACTGACGTCAGCACCTAATATGACGTGAGTCTCTGTCAAGTGCGCGATGACTAAAAATGCACTGTTTGACTCACCACTGACAGGCTTCATATCATGGTTAATTAATGTCTTGTGCGCGGTAAATTAGCAAAGGCGAGGGCTGTTCATTCGCCAGAGGTATAGGTTTATTCACCGGAGCCTAAACTGTCACCGAGACTACATAGAGCGGACTAGGCACATGTGTGAATTTCGCATAGATGAGCATAAACTGGCGAGGTGACGGCGGATTATCAAAAGTGGCTGTCACGAGCTCAAATTTGCAGCTACGAAGATAATTTTCCACACCAGAAGCATAAAAAACCTGGGCCTCTGATTTTAATTCACTTTATTGATTTAATGAGCCGACGCCGACATAAACACCCCCATCGCAGTAAACTTCGGTCTGGTGGTACTGCTGCTTCATTGGCATCTGCTACCTGCAACTTTCGCTAGTTTGTGTGCCACTTTCATAAATGACAACGGACTCCAGGATGAGTTTGAAAACTCAGGTGAATAAAGGTCTACTTCCAGCGAGCGAGGAGCATTCCCTGCCTTCAGATGGCAGTGACCAAAGATCGGTGAAATACGCATGTCTAGACTGTTAGCTACTGCATGTGCTGTCTGTATGGTAAACCACCGTTTACTCGGTGGACTATATCAGTGCACAGTAAGAGTTTATGTGATGCTTTTTGCTAACGAGGATGTAAAACTGCTAAAGATCACTAACTGAAAATATAGATAATATTTCGTGACATATATGTCCCTTACCAATTTTGGCAGCACTTATCATTTAACAATCTGATAGGGCTTAAACTCCTCTCATGAGTCCATTACACGGCATTTAATGTCATTTGTTTGAGTTATGCTTAAACTAAATTTCTCTTGGCATACTGGAAAATTCAGTTGGTATATTTTCTACATATATGGACATATTAGAAACCATGCCTTAAAGTATTTCAGGAAGTACATTTTTTCAAAAATGTCATTTGCTTTAAGAAAGTTCAAGATACCAGAAAACAAACAAAGCTATTTGCAAGAAGCAGGACAGCATTTTGGCTTTAATGAAAGTCCCAATAAATGCTATTAACGACTGCTGCACATAAACGCCTAACCATGTAAATATTTTTCCCGAGGACCTTACTTGCTACTATGAGGGTGAAAATGCAACTATCCGTCGCAAATGCACACAACCAAACCTTGCCGTAAATGTTTCTGCGAAAAGGAATTTAAGAAGGCCTTATTGAATGAAAGTCATGTACAAATATATTTTTTGTAAACAATACGTTCCGATCAAGCGTTTTTAGAAGCAGGACAGACAAAAGAATAATAAGTTTTTCAAAAAATGGTCATATATGTGGCTTGTTTTTTTCTGAATTCGCACGCGTATTACGGATATTGAAATAAATCTTTCTAAGCAAAAAATAATTTGTTATCAAGAGGACAGTATTTTCCTTCATCTCCAGTCACTTTACTTGTTTTCTTCAGAAAATAAACAAAATTGTCAAAACATCAATTTACCTGTGAGAGTACCTTAAAAATAGTTAATATACGCAGAAGTTTATCATTTAAATATCCAATAAAAGCACTTTTTAAAGAGCTTATATAATATGAAAAATTTTAAAAATTAATCTTAAGCATAAAAATATGCGCGGTATCTAGCAGATATGTTGTATGCTCGGAAATGTGGTTTGCTGTTTTAATAAATTTCCACATTGTACCAACATAACCATCTGCATTGGAAATAATATCAAAAAGCTCGTTTTTTCGGTAAAGCCTGTTTAGTTATATCTTATTTAAAAGGGTTTGATGTAAGCGTCAAACCAACGAACGATTAGTAAACTGATCAATGAATGCAGCAAAAATTTCCTAAATGAAGAGACAATTTATTCAGTGATATTCAAAAACTACGTATTTAATCATTCCGACATTTGCAAAATATTTTGACTCAAGGCAAGTTCTTTTTGCATTAAGAAAGTGGTTGCTGTTAGTTTTAATACATAACAACATATTTAAATTGATTGTTCTAATTTTTAGCTATTGTTGATATCTCCACAACCTGGGAATTATCGAAAACTTTTATGTTTCTTAACGATCACTTAGTACTTCTTATAGTTCTCTTAAGTACTTAATATTAATTATGTTGCTCATTATTATTTATAAGTTTCCTTAAATGCGTTTCCGATAGTTGCTTGCAGGACTCGCAGAACGGTATATTATGCAGAGACATTCCTACTTCACTATACCTCAAGGGAATGGCAAATATGAGCTATTCCAACTATGCAAACCAGGAAACATGCTATAGCAACAGAACAAATTATTGCAGAGGAACATTTTGGCGTTTTACATCCCTTGGATAATGATGCACTGGTCAGTCAGTTGTCTTATATCACCTTTTATCTATTACTTGCTCTTACATGTACCTCGGGTAAAAGGAAGAAAAGTTGTCATGCTGGTTTGCCAAACTTCGGCACTGCTTTCAGTAGCTGAATTGATAACGGAGAGAGTTTGTAATTAATATAGATTAATTTATTATTTAATTAATTTTCTGCTATAGCAAACTCACAACGAGATCGTGCTAACAAATAATGTTTATTTAACTACTTTGGTAAGCAATGGTGCCTTTAAAGTTTACACTCGAAGTAACGATATAAAAGGGTTGTAGAATTTACATCTTTTTTTTCGGACGCAAAGTTAGAGGACGACATTAAGTGCTACTAGAAGCAAACTAAATACATGTTTGCTTGCGGTTTCTATAAGTATATACATATATATTATAGATCAATCAATGTGTTTCGCCGATCTACTGACCAGAATGGCTATTTCTGGCTTACTAGCCGTCATCAGCCAGCCATACCCAGTCTCAAGGGCTGGAACCCTCGAGATTTTAACCCGGGCGTCGGGTGATTAAATCGGGCAAAATCATGGTCTCTTTAGATGTGACTTCGTTGTTCGCATCCATACCGCAAGATCTAGTGCACTTTATCTTGCACATGAGGCTTAAAGAGGCATATGATGAGGCCCAAAGCCCACTCAAAATTGAACATCTTATGAACTTTTTCGAATTTTGCCAAACAACATACCTTACTTTTACCGGAGAAACCTACGAATGGATCAAAGGTACTCCGAGGGGGTCCTCGATGTCAAGAAGAGCATGCTGCAAAACTTACATAACTTGATCAATGGGATCTTTTCTGACAAACAATTTACAAAGAAAGTAGAAAAAGAGCAGCAGCTGACTTTCCTTGATGTCCTCGTAAAGAGAACGCCTAACGGTGTAAACGAAACAAAGGTTTACAGGAAGACAACGAACGCAGCACAACTGCTCAGTTTTCACAGTAACCATCCAGTTGCTCACAAACGGGGCTATGTAAAAACTCTTTAAACGGACTCAGAGTCACTGCCATAAGACAAAAGAAAAGGTACGTGGAGTCCGATATCTCCACGAGCAATTCCTGCGGAACGGTTATCCAAAAGCTTTCATAAACCGATGCCCACGCGTTCGGTCGCAGGGGATCCAAACAGAAGAACCACCGAGGATATGGCACATTATACCATACGTAGCGGTCGTCTCAGAAGTGTGGGAATAGGTGTTGGAATTGCACACAGACCCAAAGCTACCATGTGCAGCAGGGTGATTACAATAAAAGACTGGCTTAGGCAGAATGAACAATCTGAAGTAGCATATCGCATCCCATATCTAAACTGTCCCTGTTAAACTGAACGCATGCTCGGATCGCGCATAAAAGAACACAATTTGGCCGTACGAAGAGGTGACAAATTATTATAAGCTGCAGCTCAGGCCTACAAAACAGGCAAGGAGTTCAATTTCGCTGCCGTCAAGGTACTCATACAGGCGGAAAATAAGAAGAGCAGAGAAGTTATCGAAGCCTGATCCACGGACAAGGATTCGGTCAACAGGCGTGTCGAATTGGCTTCGGCGTACGGATCCTTGCACTTTTGCATACGATCACAGCCAGGCGCCCGTCATAACTAATTGGACCCACATCCTCCATCATCGCCCCATTTTTGGTGCTCACATTGCCAATTGGCACCTAAACCTAACAGTTATCGATTTTTTCACCTTCAATTCTTAAATTTTTGTTAACAGACTATAACTAGCAAGTCTTTTGTTGCGGCTTCCCATCTCTGACGATGGATTCCGGTAAGAGTCCAAAAGCTCATAATGAAGAAAAAACTGTTCCGCTGTCCGATAACCTGTCTTGTTTACCGATATATATATATATATATATATATATAGTAAGGGGGTATGACAGCATCTGGGGGTAACTTGATACAGAACTGTTTCGGGCTTATTAGCCTTCATCAGCCAAGCATAACCCTGAACACCAGCTGGTTGGACAACACAAACAAACGCACTCACAGACGGCGCAGTTGGTCCACCACTGGTGTCTATCAGATGGGTCATAAGCACTTCATCGAACCGCAGTTCATCAGCGCCTCGCCACCTGCCATTTGCTGTCACTGCTGATCGGGTATATATTCACTCAGAAATGTGCGAACACCGATCGTATGGGCTTCCGAACTAAACAAAGTTCATATGGTGGTCAGAGGTCCCCAACGGGTGACCGCCTGCCAGGCCGATTCCGGCCAAGTCATAATAGCAGTAAGGGGTATGACAGGTGGCGAGGCGCTGATGAACTGCGGTTCGATGAAGTGCTTATGACCCACATGATAGACACCAGTGGTGGACCAACTGCGCCGTCTGTGAGTGCGTTTGTTTGTGTTGTCCGACCAGCTGGTGTTCAGGGTTATGCTTGGCTGATGAAGGCTAATAAGCCCGAAACAGTTCTGTATCAAGTATCCCCCAAATGCTTTCATACCCCCTTACTGCTATTATGACATGGCCGGAATCGGCCTGGCAGGCGGTCACCCGTTGGGGACCTCTGACCACCATATGAACTTTGTTTAGTTCGGAAGCCCATACGATCGGTGTTCGCACATTTCTGAGTGAATATATATATACATATATATATGTTGGTATGCCTAAAAATTCGGGGTCCAAATATGCTGTCACATAATTCGTCTCCAAGAGAAGAGGGAGGGAAAGAGGGGGTGGATCGCGAACCAAATTATATTTGGACTGACGTTTTAAAAGCACACTCGCTTCCATCGTCAGAGTACCGTGCTTACTCTTTCGTGGTGTTTTGACTGAAATCGCCTTGCCGCCAATTTTGCGTTATACTCGTGTTCCCTGAACGTGCGCTCGCCTGCCTGCTGGCCAACGGTTGGCTCCGACGTGTTTGCTGCCGACCAATGGCGGTTCCGCGTCTCCTTTCTGCCCTGCACCACTATCGTGGTTGCCGCGGAAGAGACAGCACGATACTCTGACGATGGAAGCGAGTGGGCTTTTGAAACGTCAGTCAAAATATAATTTGGTCCACGAACCCGCTGCCTCTACCTCTTCTCTGCGAGACGATGAACGCGATATATTTGTATACATGTACATGCAAGGAAAACAATTTCACTAATTGCGGTTTTTGCAGGCAGCTGACGTTCATTTTAAAAACAGCATCTTATCTTGCCTGAAAGCCCATACGAGTGTGCCGCAAAATGATTGATATCACAACGCCTAATTAGTTATCCTTCCAGTTCGCAAGCGAATTTAACAATTCTTATTAATATTTAAAGCAACGTTTCCCTGGTGCAAATTTAAATATGGCAATAGCAGCAAAATGATTTATTGGATCCATATCATTTCGAGAGAGAAATGATATGGATATGATATGATATAATATGGATATGATATGATATGGATATGATATGATATGATCCAATAAATCATCCAATAAATCATTTTCCTGTTATTAATATTTCATGACATCGGTTACTAACTAATTGATTTGTCACT
>JAYGXS010001485.1:0-13716 GCA_036362985.1 Ligula intestinalis
TGTAATAGTCTTCGTCAGATGTTGGCACCTGGGTCATTTATATTAACCCCATCCCTTAAGTGTACGCTCTATGACAGCCGGAAAAAAACAACAAGGGTTATTTTTTACGTTTTGACCGACGTTTGCTCCGACGCATTGATAAATGCAAGTCCGTTTGCCAGCTGTAGAGAATGTTTTAGATCCAGAACTACCAGGAGTAAAAACTTTTATATGGTGAATGGATGGAAAGTGCGGATTGCACTTGCATAGAACTGTGCGATGCAAACGCAAGCATATCACTTCCTGCATGCCAGGAGTAAAATTATTGGGTCAAATGCGCGGCCTTTTTGAGAAGACTACTCGATTGCTGGAACAATACTTTTATTTACCTAACGTTTCGAGATCAATCACGGATTCCTCATAAGAGACACAGTCCGATAGCAGTAGCAGTTATGGGAAGAGTGTGCACAGGAGTTTGCAGTTTATCTAGGATAAAGTCATTGCTGCAAACATACAACGACAATTAACGCTAATTGCCTTCTTGCTTGTTGGTGGTTTTGTGCCTCGCTTGTTGGTAGTTTATTGAACAGCATGCGCGCTCTGACCTGCTCAACTTTCATCACGTACGGTGGACTCGGGTGCGAGGATTGCTTGACCATCTGGCCCCCGCCTGTCCGGTCCCCAAGCGGCGACTTGCTTTGGCCAACTTGCGTCTCAGCACCGAATATGGATCAGGCAAATCATTGTAATTGTTGATGGATTGGGGCCCCATGAACCATGACTAAAATAATTCTCGGCTCACCCGATTGTCACCCCTTGCGAGAACTTCGGCCTCATCAAATTTGAACGTGTGGCCGAATCTCGTCGAATGAGCCGCAACTTGAGTCTTGGCATCATTTCGCTGCACTGCTGCCGCGTGTTCGGCAATTCGCGTCTTGAGAAGTCTGCCAGCTTCTCCGACATAGTTACTTTGACCGCAACTGCACCAGATAAAGAAGACATTTCCAGATGTTTCTTGTCGTGGCAGTGGGTCTTTCGGTTTCATTATCTGACGGCGTATGGTTGCCTCCAGCCTGTGTGCGACTCCAACTCCAAGTTGTGCGAGAAGGCAGCCAACGGCCTCCGAGACGTTTTTGACTTACGGGATTGCTCGCCAAAGTTTACGGTCGGTGCGGCTTTGTTGGCCATGTTGTTCGCGAAGGTAGTGATATATAAAGTTGTGCGGTTACAAATTTCCTTTGAACTCTCGTCGAAGGTATTGTACATTAGCAACTTTATCTTCTGGTTCACTGCAGTGCGTCTCAACAGGCCGATAGAGCGTCCTTACGCAACTGCGCCTGTGGCTGATTGGGTGGTCGCTGTTATAGTTCAGTATTTGCATCGTGCTTGTCGCTTTCATGAAGATTTTAGTCTTTGAGGAGAATCATATTGAAGATGCCCGAATCCTACAGCTCCTGAAGATTTGTCTCAGGACGCACTTCACATTTGACCAAACAATCTACAAGCAAGTGAAGTGGACACAAATGGGCTCACCGATTTCGGGACTCATTGGCAAGGTGGTCCTACAAAGGCTAGAGTCGCTCGTCCTCAAACACCACAGACCCAAATTTTGGGCGCTGTATGTGGATGACACCGTCGTCATCGAACGGGATCAGGTGGTCACGTTCAAGGAAAGTCTCAAAAACATCTTCCCAAGCATCCAATTTATGATGGAGGAGGAACAGAGCAATCAGCTTGCCCTTATTGATCTCTTCGTCTGTCGCAAAGATTTTGGTAGCCTTAAGACTTAAGTATTCAGGAAAGTGACAAACACGATGCAAGTACTGAACAGCCACCACTCAATCAGCCACAACAGCAGTTGGTTAAAAATGCTCTATCGGCATGTTGAGACGCACTGCACTGAAGAAGAAGATAGAGTTTCCGAGGCAGAATACCTTCGACGGGTGTTCAAAGGGAATGGCTACCCGCGCAACTTCGTCAACCGGTGCTTGCGCAAACGAGATGGTAAACAAAGCCACACCGACCCCAAATTTTGGCGAATAATCTCGTACATCTAAAACGTCTTGGAGGCCGTTGGTCGCCTTCTCGCATTACTTGTAGTTGGAGTCGCACACAGACAAGAGGCAACCATAAGGCGTCAGATAATGAAGCCGAAAGGCTCACTGCCATGACAAGAAATATCTGAAGTCGTCTACAGGATTTGGTACAGTTGATTGCAAAGCGAGGTGTCTTTGAAAGGATAAAAAAACGTTTGCAAAGATTGAAATTTTGATACTCAAGAGTCCATTTCAAACAACTTTTTACCCTCTTAGTGCTTTCTTTTGATTAAAATGGCCAACATCCGTAGGTACCGATTTTAATATTTTACCTAAACACGAATGGTTTAATTCGTCTTCACAGAACGGAAAACAAGCTGAAATGTGCTCTCTAGATCCACAAAAATTATATTCTGTGAAATTACTCACCCTTTATACTGGATAACATATATATAGACACGTATGTTAAGTTTGAAGGCATTGTTTACGAACAAATCAAAGGGACTTCGATGGGTTCGCCACTATCTGGTTTTCATGCCGAGGCAGTCATATAAATGTGGGCGACAATGAATATTGTCGAACAACAGACCAATGTTTTGAGCACGGTATATAGACAATATATTCATCGTCCTCAAGCAAGAAATGATCTCTGAATTTCACAAGATCCTGAACTCTGTTAACGCCAACATTCAGTTCACAATGGAGACGGAGATCAACAGTCAACTTGCTTTCTTAGAGGTCCTGGTCCACCATAAAATTGACCAAAGCATAAAGGCGATGTTATACCAAAAGGCAAGCAACACATGTCAGGCATCTAGGTACCAAAATAACCACCCACTATCTTCAAAAGGATAGAGACGCACTGCAAAGAGGCAGGTGACAAAGAAGTCAAACTTAATTATCTTCGGCGAATCCCCATCCCCAGTGGTTATCTTCTCAGCTTCCTAGAACGCAGTAGACAACTGAACTGAGCTATTAGACCAGTGATCGAACAACCGAGAGTGTGGCGGCAAATGCCACCTACCTGGAACGTTTCAGAAGCAGTCGCTCGTCTTTTACAACCACTGGGGATCGATGTAGCCCACAGGCCGGAGGCAACGAAAAGACGACTGGTCATGAGACCAAAGGCCCCTCTGTCACGCGTAGAAACAACAAACGTCCTCTGTCGCATCCAGTGCAGTTCCTCTGTGGCGAACTGCATCGGGGTGACCGGGAAGTGACTGCAGACCCGCATAAGTGAGCACGCAACGGCAATGAGAAGGCTGGATCAACTCTCGTTAGTGGCGAAACACAAGGCTGCCTCTGGATACACCTTTGCTTTGCCGGACACCCACTTTTAGACCGAGGTTATTACCAAACAGCCAGAAAAACACCTGAAGCATGTCACACTACACCAAATTCCATAAAATACTTTACGATTGTACCGGCAGCTTACTAGGCCTTACGAGTGTGACTTAACCAACGGAATCGCGAGCAGGAAGTCGGAGGGGTTGCGACCACCATCATCCCCATATCGGACGGGAATACAGGCATTCGGGACGCATGTCAGACCACAACGCCACCGTAAGGGATACCGTGGGAAACGGGAAGCAACAAAACACCCTGTTGAGCTTAAACACAGACGCACATGACAACGATCTTTGCATAACCACTGATGCCGATACAAACAGAGGCACTCGTGCTGATGTAGCAATTTCCGACGAGATGTGCAACTCAGCAAATACGAGCGAGACGCGCAAAGGCTGAGGCAAACGGGAACCAGAAAAAGACAAATACGCACTGAATAACAAAAGTTACTGATACAATGACCGCTGCCACCCCGACACCGCCCTCCACCTCCGACGAGGGGAGGGTGAAGAACACTGGGCAGCAGTACGCAGATTGAAACCCCATCCCCTTCCCACAGATCTTCTGACACCAATAGACGCAAGGCCAACAGAACGCCAGTTTGATATCCATAAATACTGTGCGACGCCTATGATGAAAACTTATTTGATTCTGAAACGTCATGAAATAAAACCTATTGTTCCTGTGATCGCCTCTGCTTCTCATTTGTACCCGGAGACACGCATTTTCGCTTCAATCAGCAATAAATCTATTTAGTAGTAAAATAACCTTAAAATATATCCTGTATCAAAGTGTGAAATTTTTCGTAATGAAATAGGCTGACAAGAAATACATATTTCCAGCGTTTATGGTGATAAAAATAAATAAAACGTACTGTCCCCATTACGTTGAATGGGCCTGTTTACATAATATTACAAAGTTCTGCTGCTCAATATTCTTTGCACCAAGCTGAATATCCACACACCAAAATCTACCGTGTTCTGATTTCTTGATACTAAAATCGAGAGTCCTCAGGGCACCTCATACGGCTGCAAATACTTGGAGAGTTGTGTATATTTAAGGCGTATTTTCAAACTATGAATATCTTTGAAACGATACAACACAAGGATGCGACTATTATTTCCTCCAGTTCACTTCGACACACACGTTATCATAGTCATTGTTTTCTGTTTTCCCTGCTCACATTCCGTTCCCCACATTCTAGAGAATATTTATCAGAGTGACTGGCAAGCCAATGGATAACAGGAATTGTGATAAGAATCTGCCAAACAGATGTCTTCGATGCACAAAGAGGCAAAACTTGGCCTCTCTTCATCAATACCGAGAACGTTCTTTCGAGAAGACCAACTTGCCGTCTTTGTTTGGATAAATTTCAAATGGGGCAAAGTCTTGTATACCCAGTTTTGCCTGTTTTAACAAACATTTTCTCATGCCCTCGCTTTCTAATCTGGCATTTACCAATTTTATTACCCGATTTTCAAAAAGCGTATCGTATTCTTTATTTTCTCTGAATGCTCTTTTGATACAGTCTAATTACGCGAAGGAATTGAGTTGCATTAGCGCACTTCTTGTAACCATACTAAGTTCATAAAGAATAAAAAGGTAGAAAAATGTCACAGGAGAATAGGAACTAGGGATCAAAGGAATGGGTTCTGCGAATCCAAATAGCTCAGCGGAAATCGCATTTGCGCAAAGGATGTAGTGCATGGTCTCCGATTTGTAAATAAAAATAGGAGGAGGCGGATGTTCACGCATTGCCGTGGTTACGTGCGCCAGCGCAACCAGTGTGAATAAGCCCTGCCACCACACCTCGCCACTTGTGCACATTGCTCTCGCATGAGCTCCTCTGCAATCGCAGGCACTAGCCAGCCTAACCCGCACGGAGTGTGTTCATGAAAAAGACATAAGGTGGATTTCGTTCGACAAGTAGACGCAAATTACGGTGTGTTTGACTACACA
This sequence comes from Ligula intestinalis, assembly GCA_036362985.1. Lineage (NCBI taxonomy): Eukaryota > Metazoa > Platyhelminthes > Cestoda > Diphyllobothriidea > Diphyllobothriidae > Ligula > Ligula intestinalis. Next base: position 5,322 of record JAYGXS010001485.1, read on the forward strand.
GCTCAGGGCTGAATGCTAGAAGCAGAAGGAGCGCACCCCCATGGTTTTTGGTTAATGTCGTTAGGCGGAACTGCATGCGTAATAGAGGCCTGTAGCTCCACAAGAATTGCTTGTCGTGACTAGCTCAAGTCGAAGTGTAATTTGGGAACGCTTGCGCTGTGTCCGGTCTCTAGAAGGCCCATCACAGGCCGACTCACAGAGGACTTCACGTGGCTACTACCGAGCATAGTCCACTTCAGATGCCATCCGCTGGCTTTTGGTTGTACGGTCGTTCTGACCGTCAAATTCCTCTTAAATATTCTTATATTCATTCTGAGCACACTACACGCTTCCTATAACTCTGGCCCTCCCTTGGCCTCTCCTTTCGTCTAAGGAATCGGACCTGGAATTTCGCAGCCGTTAGGGTCAACCAGATTAACCTTAACACCCACCGAAACAACTACGGGCGAAATGTACGCAAAAAGACACTTTTGGATAAAACTTATGGCCCTGATGATTTTGCCTTTATACGAAATTGCAAAGTCATCCCAGCCGCATTTGCGTAGACTATCGTTCTGCACACGGATCTGCAGAGTTTTATCAAAGCTGCATCCACAAAACGTGAAACGTTAGAAACTGCCAAGTTTTGAGATTATAAACTTGCCGACGCCGCAAGATTTATCTGTTGCCTTGGCTGCGACAGGAAGCAGTCAAAGTCCCATTAAACTACAATTCAGTTGTGGGCAGATGCGCACAACCTGGAATCTGCTCAACACTTTTGAAGATGTCATGAAAGACTTTGGCTTGAGTGACAAATATTTGATCTGGAAAAACAGCCTGGTTGGTTGTTTTCGTCACCATGATATTACGCCCAAGGATGATGACCTGGGTCTTCTCGTTAGAGAAGACTGACGTAAGTGTAATTGGGATTGATCCTCAGGTGAAATCAGTTATTACACCTTTAACGAGACTCACATTCAAGAACACGCGTCGTATATCGGTAAGCGTGCTACGTTGGCAAAGTCTAATGTTTTCCCGCTGATATTCCGGGCATTCCAGAAACATTGGGTCCCAACGCCAAACAACACCTGTAGCAGGTCGTGCCTGTCTGACTAGCTCGCGTCGAAGTGCATTTTCCCAAACGCTCACCGATGTGCTTTCTCGACGTCTCGATCAGCCAATCATAGTTCTCGCATCTATGAGGCGACGAATGAGGAGCTTGCACGCGTGCCCGACGCAAGTTGCCTCTCTGCCCAAAATCTCCAGGCTGACCTACCCAATGAAAGATCTCCCTCTCTCTGTTTTCTGGCCCGACTAATCTAAGACCTCACTTGGGACCCGGTCAACCTACTGAGCGGACTCATCTCTCCCAAGTCAATCCACTCTCATCTATTCTCCTCTCCCGTTGTGTACACAATAAACTCTTCCATCTACTTTGGCCTTTAAAGACTTCTCTTTCCTCATCGTTAAGTAACTATGGTCTAAAGATCGCAGCAGCACGGTTATACTCACCTAATCCCCTGCGATATTGGTGATTTTCGACGTGAGATGAACACTCAACTTCTGATCTGGCTGAGCTCAGTCATCATCAACCCTCCCTCGCCTTCAATTGAATTTATCCTGTGTCATCTGATGTGACCGCGATATGGAGACTTTCTGCACCGACATCCTGTCGTGAAACGAGGTCGAGATCTTCAACCGCTCACAACTTCTGATGTGGCCTGCCTTCCCTGCGTAGTTGCCGACTTCCCGACCTATCCCAACGCCGTTCCTTGCGTATTTGGCGATTTATGGACATGTCCCTATTTATCTGGTGACTGGCATTCGCGACTTACTGCCGATAGCCCATTCAGCCCACGTCATGGTTACTTTCCAATGCAACATAGATATCCCCTTATGAGTGTCAGCACCCAGATATTTTTCTCAATATCCACCCAATCCTTCTACTGCCAACGATTCTTCTGGTTCAACTCATACTGATACGGCATACTGATTTGCTGTTGAAGTTCAACCCGGCCAACCAGGCTCCCTCCCACGTAGTTGAGATACCCAATCTCCGTCGACATGCCGATGCACGCTTCGTCGAGAATATTCCTCCTACCGCAGACCCAGTTGCCCATGCGGACGCAAGATGACCTTTCCTCCTCCCAAGCGGCACTGGCGGCACTAACCCGCCTCTCGCAACCTCATCTTGGTACGTATCCCTCACACCTAACTTAACTATTCTTCCTTCACTCGGATTCTTTCAGTTTCCTCGTTACGTTCTCCGGGGGGAGTACTGTATCGGGTCGTGCCTGCCTGACTAGCGTGCGTCGAAGTGCACTTTCCCAAACGCTCACCGATGTGCTTTCTCGACGTCTCGATCAGCCAATAATAGTTCTCGCATCTATGAGGTGACGAATGAGGAGCTTGCACGCGTGCCCGACGCAAGTTGCCTCTCTGCCAAAAATCTCCAGACCGACCTACCCAATGAAAGATCTGCCTCTATCTGTCCTCTGGCCCGACTACTCTAAGACCTCACTTGGGCCCGGTCAACGTACTGATCGGGCGTATCTCTCCCAAGTCAATCTATTCTCCTCTTCCGTTGTGTACACAATAAAGTCTTCCATCTACTCTGGCCTTTAAAGACTTCCTTCCTCAGCACTAAGTAGCCATGGTCTAAAGATCACAGTTTCACGGTTAGACTCACTTAACCCCCTGCGATACACCTTTCCAGTTACTATGCAGTCCAACCATAGTCTGACATATATAGGCGCTACGTTGATGAGCTATTCGTGGTTACATCGGAACTCACAAACATTTCCGCTGTAATGCATACCGCCAATCAGATGCAAATTCTCTGATCCCCTCTCTTCCTCCCCCTGCTGTCCGGTGCCAAGACAGTTGTAGCGTACTTGTGAACGCTTGAAGTGACTAGCTCGTGTCCAAGCGCAGTTGTTAAAACTTACGCTTTGTTCGGCCTCCGCATCAGCCAATCACAGGCCGACTCACATAGGGCCTCATGAGACAACTGTCGACAGACATCACTTTAGACGCCATTTACTGGTCAGCGGTTGTGCGGACGTCTGATCGAAAATTTCCTACTGCTTATTCTCCACTTCCTTACAATCTGGCTACTACTTACTTCTCCTCTCCTAAGAAACCTGTCCTGAAGATCGCAGTTGCCAGGGTTCAGTTTACTTAACTCCATGCGCTAGGCCTTAATTATAATTACAAAGCTAGGCGGGCACTAGAAAACAGTACCATGCCAATTCTCTTGACCAGTGTCGAGAAAGTGTAGATACAATGGTTGGAACAAGAATTATATTAGCCTGAATTTTCGAATACCGTCGCGGATCCACCCTTGGAGGCAATAGCAGTGAAACCACATCCCTCAAAATGTTGGCATGTGAAAATAATGCAAGCAGTGGATGCGCAAATTAATGAGTAACAAAGAAAATCAACCCTAAATTTTGGCGAGCAATTACATACATCAAAAACATCTCGAAGGCCGTTAGAAGCCTACTTGCAACGCTTGAAGTTGGAGTCGCACACAGGCCGAGAGCAACCATAAGGTGTAAGATAATCAAACCAAAAGACTAACTGCCACAGCAAGAAACAGCTGGAGTCTTCTATGGGATAGTGCACAGTTTTGGACAAAGAGTCTACGTAAGGGAAAAATTCTCAACGTGCGAATTTCTGAACAAGTGCAAATTTTAAGCAGGTTGAATTACACACAATCTTCCCGTTTTCTAGACGACGGCATTCGATTCATTAGGGATTGGATAATGGCATAAAACTGCAGAGGGATCCTCCAAAGGTCACCGCATACCATTACCGTTTACGTCAGTAAAGTAAGCAAATTGTGCCTTAAATTAATTACGGGAATAATCGCTTGCTTACAAATTTTAAGTAGGGTAAATTCCACAATCGTTGACCTTCTTTACTCGTTCACCCTCTATTCTAGTTGAGTTTAGTCGTTCTGTTGGAAAAAAACACTTGAATGACATCGTCCGAGGTAAGGGCACACTCCCTGACATACACGCGCTCGTCGTTGGTCAGGCGGGGGTTAGCGATGATAATCCTCGCCTGAGGTTTCAGTACGCGAACCAACTTGTCCTCTTAACTTTTTATTTTACAGGAATATTGCGATCCAATTTGCTCCCTGCCATACCCCACCCGTTCTCTCCCCTAAAATCAGGTGCCAGTGAGCATGAGGGGCGCGTTTCACATGCTCCCCAGACGGCCCCACAAGGAATCGCTACCAAAAATGCTAGCAGTATGTAGCAACCGTATGAGTTGCGAGTTAATTGAGTCATGGTTCACGGAGCTTCAGTCAGTAAACAAGTGCAATGGCCTGCCAAATATATATCTGGTACTGGGACACAATTTTGCAAAAGCAATTTGCCACTCGGGGAACGCACAGGTCAAACCTTCGTCTAACGCCAACGTCAGGCAGGTGGATGGCCGAGTAATCATCACGCCCAGTCCACCAAGTGGGATGAAAATTCAGCAGATCCGAACTGCACACAGGCTATCAAACAATAAGCGCATGAGCGGTCAATTATCTCCGACACGGGGGAGCCAATAATTATCATAAATATGCAGTAGCATAGTAAGTTTAATACTGAAACTCCTTGTGCATGAAAATACCGTCTCTGCTCTTGCCTCGGTTGATGAATCCAAGATGGAATTAAAAACGTCAGGCTTATACGTTTCTTGCGGTCACATACACTTATTCCTGATGACCACCTGGTACTCGCATTTTCGCTCGTATAAGTCCAATATCATAAAGGTTGCATTAGATACGAAGAAAAGATACGAATAGATCCGCAATCGCTGAGGAGATATTGTAACGTGCTAAGGCTAATACCGTTTAACCCTAATGGCTGCGATCTTAGGAAAGGAGAAAAGTTTTGGAAAGCCAGAGTTTTAGAATGATTATATTCTGTACAGAATAAATAAGAGAATAATTGGCAGAAGGGTTGACTGGGTCTGGCGTGGCGTTCAACCGTGGGGACCAGGTGAAAGCGCGGCGTCGGCTGGACGCCGCGAGGGTAGAAACCGACGTGGGCGGTCCGTGTCTCCAGTGCCAGTTTTGTCTGGTCGACGGCATGCTAAAAAGTGCATTCGTGCAAGGTCCTGCTCTGAGTGAGCTTGTCTGTGGAGTCAAGAAGTAGGAGTGCGTCGGGCAGCAGCGACCACTAGACTTCCCGTGAAAAAAAAAACATTTTAATGCTTTTGTCGTTTACCTTAAGTGCAACTAGTTACATCACCCTATCGACGGCAAAATGATGTCCAACGGTTTTTGCAAGTCATACTGCTTGTCATTTCACAAAGTAAACACAGCCCATCGGGACAAAACACGACATATTCGCTTTTTATCGAATACGTATTTTTACCTAGGTGCCAACAACTGACGATACATTTTGTGGATAATTTCGAATCGAGAAGAAGAAGAAGAAGAAGAAGAAGAAAAGAGAAATAGGAAGGCTCCATCGCTGGGACAATATGTTTATTCATCTACGTGTCGACCTCCGTCCCGGATTCACCATCAGAGACATGAGTAGCAGATACAGTGGCACAAACAAATCTCTGATGATGAATCCGTGACGGATGTCGAAACGTAGGCGAATAAACATATTGTCCCGGCGATTGAGTCTTCTTCTCAATTGCTTCCTGGGACACGCATGTTTACTTGTATTGGCAATTTATTTGGGCGCGATGTGCTTAGATTGGCCCGCCGATGGAAAACCTTTAGCCTTCGTGAGGCCCCAACCTATTCGCAGATCCGGTTTTCTGAACAGATGTCTTGACAATAACGTGTTGCCGAAGAGTGTGAGACACAAGCCGGCACTGAACGTGGAGGTGGTGAGACACGTAATGTCTCAAATTGGCAAGAGAATGTTCCGTTTTTTCATTCAAGATTACCACGCAAGGCTTCGCAAATATGGCCAGATAATTGACCGTGAGAAGACCAAATGCTGTGAGCTCATGGGTGAGAACAGCACAAAACTGCTGCAGCAGAGTATGCTTAAACGAGCCCAGGACCAACAGGCAATTTATGAAGCGGCACTGGAGAACAAATTCCACAAACTACACAATCCAACGTCATCCAGAAACGACGTTCTGGTACACATCCTGTCGTCGAAATAACTGACGAAGGCGCAAATACAGGCTCTACAGCACGAAGCCTCATTCAACACGGCTGATGCTAAAACTACTAACATGATTGCAGTTGTTGAATCAGTCATTAATCAGTTAGAAGCAACGGAGGACGCTAAGAACCTTATCCGACACCAGGTATCGTCTCTCTTGATGGGTCATCAACCGCGGGAAGTGCTCCCCAAGGTCGAAGGCGTTGCATTACGAGCACTCAAAGCCGACCGGGACATCTTCATCAAGCCAGCCGACAGGGAACGTTCTACGGTCATATTAGACAGAACCGACTACCTTCGGAAGGCGAAAGCCTTACTGGATGATCATCAGTTTTATGTTCCTTGTGAAAACGATCCCATAGAAAAGCAAACACGCGAAATCAATTCGGCCCTGTTGGCTCTAGAGAACTCGGGTCCAATAACGCCGTCTGAGCGACGCATGGCGAGGGCACAAGAAACGGCCTTGGCCCGTTTTTATGGCCTCCCTGAAGTGCACAAAGAAGGCGCTCTTCTCCGACATCGTATTACTAAAAGGCACTCTAACGTACGGACTAGCAAAGTGCCTGTTTCGGCGTCTCAAATTTCTGACCGTTGATTCGGAGACCACCGTCCACTCGTCAACACAATTCTTGGAGAAACTTAAAGCGGTAAGTCTCTTTTCAAGTGATATCATGGTTTCCTTCGATGTCATGTCCTTTTTTATTCTATTCCCTCAGGATCTGGCAATCGAGACCGTCGAATTACTCCCACGGAACAAATACGATGAGACCAAATACAGCCTTGGACATGAGCAAATCCTACAGCTCTTGGAGTTTTGTCACAAGACGTACTTCACATTCGACGGAACAATCTACGAGCAGGTGAAGGGGACACCGATGGGTTCAGCGATTTCGGGACTCATAGCCGAGGCCGTCCTACGACGGCTGGAGTCACTGTATTTCCGACACCACAGACCGAATTACTGGGCGCGGTATGTGGATGAAACCTTCGTCATCATCGAACGGGATCCAGTGCTCACGTTCAAGGAACGTCTCAACAGCGTGTTCCCGGACATCAAATTTACGATGGAGGAAGAAGAGAACCACCAGTTGGCCAGTCTTGATGTCCTCGGCTGTCGCAAAGATTGTGGTGCTCTAAAGACTAAAGTGTTCAGGGAAGCGACAAACACGATGCAAATACTGAATTACAAGAGCAACCGACAGTTCCCTCGTCGATTTTGACGATGGGCACCACGCGATCGAACAAGCCACAGCAAACGCTGAAGCAAGCCGCAACACACACACGGAAGCAAGCTGCGCAAGCATCACGAAAGCGACAGCAAGCAGGAGCATTGCAGAGAACTGACACGAGAGTAAACAAGAGTTTAGGCAGACTCGCGCAGTATCTACCCACTCACTCGGCACTCCCACCTCCGTATCCGGTGTAAAGACAAAGTAAATAAGACCGAGAATGAGGGAGGGTGTCGATGGCTGGCGCGGTAATCACTCAGCATGCACACACTTGAGACAGCCATTTCGCTAGGTCTGCTCCCGACTGCGCGGGAGCGCCATAAAGGCCACATTAAGAGGGAGCCATTGCAGCCTGACTCTATGTCCTCCCTCTCTTCACATACGCACACACATAAAAAGACGCGTACAAAAGGAGCAGCAACATAGGAGGCCCGAGTTTTTTCGTCAGTTGACCTCTATACTAAATCCTGCAGAAAGAACTGCTCAAATAAGGCCATTTTCATCCCATCAAGGGATAAGATGCCTGACACAAAGTACACGCACATATTTCTACGCACTCTTTTTGTCAAATTTCAAACTGGGACGCTTCGCTATTTCTCTGGTAGCTGTCAGAACATCTTAAGCCACGTCTGGATCTCTATACACAACGCGGTACATAAAGATAGTTGAAAAAAGTTACCCACTTTTATCCTCAATAAATCTTTCCGTGTAATATATAAACTTCCGCCCCAAAACTTCAAGGCAGCGTCTGCTATGAGCAGCAAAAATGGTTCTATCAGCTTACAAGAGCTGGCGTAGTGCGCACACTGGAACCTCTTGCAAACTCCGCGTTTATAGGTATCATGAGTCGGCTAGCTGCGTGCACTATTTCACTACATCCCCAACTGACATGGCTTTCCCATCCTCCCCAGAGCATGCGCCAAACTTACATGCTGCTTGTATGGGCAATTATCTTCGCAGCTATGAAGTTGAACTCGTGACCCGTTCCGTACGTGCGGGCGGCCACTTACGAAGAGTCATCACCCCGTCGCACAGACGCCTTGTGTTCCT
>JAYGXS010001486.1:0-13711 GCA_036362985.1 Ligula intestinalis
GGAGTCTAGTGATAGGACCAGGTGCAGCCTCGCGACGAGCCAAATATCTGCGCCCTCACCCACTTTCGGTCTTGATTTGATCAACATGCCTGGCCCGAATGAAGAAGAGTAAGTGAAACAGATGCCGTGCAAGTGCATTAATTCCGGCGCAAGCCGTCCTTACTGCTCCTTCATTACTGAGATGCACATGGTGGAAATAGTGGGAAACGACGAGTTAACTGCAATTACATTTGCCTCTGGGGATTTGGAGGTCTGCGGTTGAGCATACGTGCTTTTAAAATAAAAAAAACTTTAAGGGGTTGCCGGTGTTACGCGGGAGACCCGAGAAAGGTCTTCTGCAGCAGGCGTCTTTAGGCTTAAAGTGAATTATCTGCTTGCGTTCTGAAGCAGACAATTTGCTTGATGCAATGATGGTGGATGGCAACGGCTCGGAGGAAGAAACGTTGGGCCATTTATTTTTCAGGGAAGGTAAATTTGGCAGGAGTGAATTTACAGGCCCCAAAAATCCCGTCAACTTATGATAAAAAGCTATTGAGGGGAAGGACCCGTTGCTGCCTGCCAGTCAATACGATTAACGCACAATGAGGATCGGGTTACTTCAACCCTCAGCTGACAGCCAAGACTCTCAGCGCGTCCTGGTCAAATCTGGCAGGTCGCAGTCCTTATAGCGAGGCGTGCGCTGATTTGCCACGAGAATATATGACAAGGGGGTGCCAGAAGAAAAATGTACCTCTTTTTTTACCGTTTATTCGCCGTGTGCACTTGCGGAGAAAGCGGCTAAGGAATCTGTCTGGCCAGCCATTTCCCACCAGAAGCAGTAGTGTAACAAGTATGAGATACTCAAGATAAAACAGAAAATTGGTCAACGTGTGAGTGCATTTTCCGATGGCTGCGTTTTGTTTATGCGTCAAATTCTGCTTAAGTGAATGGACGCAATTCTGCTAAATTACTTATTGGTCTTGTAGTGACAAAGTAGTGTCTACCACCTTCCACATAACATATGAGGTCACGTGATTGCAATCCTCGAACCGCTTCTGGGACAACCAATCAATAGTGGCGGAAACTGTGCTATTGTTCAACCTGCCACGGATCCTGGCTTGGGCGCACTTTTAGCGCAACCTCAATGTAGCTGACCAATCACCTTTAAAGTGGACCCACGGAAAGACTCTTTTGTGGAGGTTGGGATGATGACCACGATCACACCCTTCGCGCGGGTGCAGACCTTCGTTCGTCCGACAGTCGACTTCCTCCTCCCTATTTTTAACTCCTTCTCTGCAGAATAGAATACTTCTTTCACCTGTCAACTCACTTCCCCTCTTCCCAGAAGGGACCTGGCCTGAACATCACAGAGGAAAGTTATTTGTCTTTTTAACCTAAAAAACCGCGATAGTTTAACAGTTACAACTTTTAGACCATTAAAATGGAAGGCCAGAAAATGCCTTTTCGAGACTAGCGTGGAGAATACCTAGAGCTAACAAAGGGACTTCAACGAGGACATATGCAAATTACTTGAAGGAAGCAACGCCGGAATATTGCTATTATTACCTGGATGTTTGTTGCGACAACTACTGAAGCTAGATGGCAAAGAGTTGAGCATAGAAGCAAGATGCCACTGGAGCCAAATACCTACTTGTCCGGTGCACTTGCCAGTTGGAATTTTTCGGAGAGTTCCCTTAGTGCGTATGCTGCCAGAGACCGTAGCAGCTTAACTCCGTCAATGGTAGACCTTGTGAAAGTGCTAAAGAAAATGTGAATCAATCTTCGCGCAATTTCCCATTAAACAGGGAAAATGAATTGAATATAGGTTTAGGGATCACCCACTCCAAAGTCTTTTACAATGTGTATCTTCTAGCCTATATTCTAACACTCAGACGTAAGTTGAATGATTGTAACGTCAAGGACTCCTTGGCCTGGATTCATTCCCATTGTAGTGGTCCCTGCCGTCACACACCCTCCATTGCTTTTTCCGGCGTCGTTGTTCAAGGCCAGCTGCTTCAAGGTCATCCAATTACTCAGTCAGCGCTTACGGACGCGCTGACTTGCGATATTGGTGACCCCGACGTGACCTGTACACGCAACTTCTGATCTGACCAGCTGTCCCTGCGTATTTGTGCGACTTTCCGACGTGTCCCTGCGTATTTGATGATCTGCAGTCATGATTTCTGATGTGGTTGATCTTAGTCATTTTTAAAACTCCCTCGCCTTCAATCGAGTTTTTTTCTGTGTCATCTAATGTAACCACAATATAAAGCCTTTCTGCATCGAAATCATGTCGTGAAGTGACGTCGAGATCTTTAACCGCTGACAGCCCATTCAACCCAGGCCATGGTCACTTTCCAATCAAACAGAGGTATTCCTTCAAGCGTGCCTTTACATAGATCTCCTCCACAATCAATGACCCTCATTCTACTGCCAATGATTCTTCTCGGTTAAACTCACACTGACACGGCATATTGATTTACTGTTGACGTTTTACCGAACATGCGGCTTTTTCCAGCCGTTACTGCAACCTGGCCAATTTATGCCAACCATAGCCACCCCCCACTGTTTGCAACTCTTCTTTGGTGCGTAACTCTCTCACTAAATTTAACTAGTCTTTCTCCGTTCGGATTCTTTCACTATCCTTACTGCGGTCTAGGGGGGATCCCTTGTAATGGTCTTTGCCGTCAGACGCCCTCCATTGCTTTGTCCGACGGCAGTGTTCAAGGTCAGCCGCCTCAAGGTAATCCAATGCCTCCGTCTGCGCTTGCAGACGCGCTGACCTGCAGATGCTTGACCTACTTCCACTCGGACACACACGTGCGTCTAGGTTCTCGCGGCTACCCGAGTACCCCTCAAACATGTCACTTTTTTCCCAACCTCGGCCGCCAGACATCACTTAGGACCACGGCGCTCCATCGGAATGACGTGTGCTCCAAAGTCCAACTTCTTTCCACCTATGCTTCGTTCCTTTGTGTACACAATAAACTATTCCTCCTATTGTGGCCTCCACCGACTTCCCCTCTACTAGGTTACCATGGTCTGAAGATCACTGTTCTCAGGGTTTAACTTACTTACCTTCTTGTAATACCCCAACCGTTTTTGGTGTTGTCCTTCTCAGGTGATTTTTTTCGTCCGTGTCTTGAAGACGAGGACCATTCAAACCGACACCCATCAGCATTGTTAATTTCGCGCCCAATTCCGGCAGCCGGTGATCACTGGAACAGATAATGGAGCGCTTCCACATATGATTCAGTCCTTGCGAGAATGTGGGTTCACAGCAATCTCTCAATCACTTCACAGTCGATCTAGTGTCCATCAGTCTTTTATTGTATTACACCCCGTCGACTTCCCCACCAAGTGGATTTTTGAAAGGGTTTGGCATTGTTTTTACGGTGTCGACCTTTAAACTGTGATTATCAATTCTTAATGTAGCAACCGCATACTTCATGCGGAACATCATATCGAATATAGGAAGGCCGTAAAATCCCGCCACATAGATATGTACCTTCTTACCCAGAAAGGAATGCTGACATTTAAAAACATAAGGGGTTGGAACTATGTTTGCGTTTAAGGCAGTCTAACTCAGATCACCCTGAACGAAGACGGTTAGTCTATAAAGTTATTTCACTTTTCAAGGCGGTGTCTTTGTTTTTCGTCACTTGAAACTGTCCTACACCCATTGCCGCCATTTCGGCACTATACGCCTACCTATAGATTGCATTCGTTGCTAGGAATATACACTAATTCGCTGCCAATTAGAATGTCTGCACAAACATTCGTTTTCTTATTGAAATAAAGAGATTTCTTGTAGTAAAAGACTATCAGAGACTGCACCATCTATTTTGAAAATGTTAACAACTATGGGCTGGCTTATTTTATTCAGTCAAATTGGCGTTCTTAATAATACCTCAATGGTGCGTTTCATCGAGCAAAGTCCGGAAATGATTCCATTTACACGGTTGCATTTGGCAGCTTTTTTGTAAAATCAAATAAACGGTTTCAAAACCAACGTAAGAAGAAAGGACTCTGAAAGATTTGACATGGTCACGATGGGTGAAACACACGGCTCGGCCTTCATCTTCTCCTGTTACTACCAATGATGATGGTGATTTTGCTGTTGTTGCTGAGAGTGATTATTGAGTGTCCAGCTGTTCTCGACCGGTCTTCTAGGGAAATTAGGAAATAAACATAAATAATTACAGTCCTTTCAAGAGCCGACTAACTAGCCGGATTTTAAGAGCGGCAACACACTCACCATGGAAATTTCCTTTGTCACTAGAAGGCCTCCGACCTGGCTTTGCGCCTGCTGATACGCTGGGGCCGATACAGACCCCAGCGCTTCCCCTATTGTGCGAATTCTGGGAGAAATCCCAATTCAAAAGTCCCGGTGGCAAGAAAGCATTCGGTTCTAAGGGCCTTGTTCTACCGTTATACGTTTCTTAACGTCCGCATTCAATATGAATCAGAACTAAAGGCTCCTGATTGATAGTAGTAATAGCCATATGCCGAATTTGGGTCCTTCATTTCAGTTGCAAATTTACTTGTCACAGACCTCTTCTAACTCTCGTTATCTTCTACACCTTTGCCAAAATAAAATTCCTTCACCGTAATGCAATTCAGCCGTCTATAAGTAGTTACAGTCAAACTAAAGGGTCATTAAGAACAGAACCTGAAATTTATACATTACTGTAATATATAAACTGAGTAGACAAATTCTAAAAAAGTATTAGATTTTCAGTGAATTTATGTTTTGCCTTGTATGGCCTACCAAGGAGGGTTTCTTTTCAGGATGTGATTTTGGGTTGGAATTATCATCGAAACGCCGGCTGCTTTATTACAACAGTAGACTGATGCTTTACAAAATGAGTGACATTTCAGCCTGACACCTGCATGCACAAGCTTAGCTACTATCTTCGATAACAATATGCAGCACTCTTCGGTTGCTAATAAATATTTATTCCTGCGCTGATATTCCGGAACGCCATAATTAATAATATGATAATACAACATAACATAACTACAGATATATTTTGCTATAGCGGATTTGACAGCGTCAATTGTAATCTCGCCTTTGACACTTACACTGCTTCTACGCTACACTGTTTGAACATATGTAGAAATTTCCTAAGATCGAACATCTCGGCATGTGAGTCTATGTAACACCAAGAATTTGGCGAATATGTTCAAGCGATTTATGTGTTGTATTATTCTATTATTAATTAAGCTCTGCGAAAAATACCAATGAACAAATACATAGTTTAAACAGCAGAACAGTCCTCCTTGTTATTACCTGAAGCAATAGGAAAGTTAATGCGGCATGCGTAAGTTTGATATGTTTATTCTGTATACACAATCATTATATTGTTGTTTTAACTTTTATAGATATAGTAAAAGCAGAAATCTGCAATGCCAGCATTTGTAAGATAATAGCATCCCCAAATTTCACCATGATCACCACTATTCCCATGCAAGGCAACGCAAAATAAAACATCTATTAATTAAGCATACAATCCTACATTTCGAATGGGCCCACGCTGTTTATATATTGCGTTCTTTTTTGAGTCCATAAGGTATTGCGCTGAAGGACATTTTGATTTAACTGTAACTACTCACAGACCGCTAAAATATAAGACGTTCAGGCGATGTTATTTTCACACAAGCTTCGAGGAAAACCAGAATAACGAGAAACCTTCCTCCAATACCTTTGCAGTCGGCCTGAAAGAACCACTGTCAAACCCTTATTAGAGGGGACTCCGGTTCTTATTCAAATTGAAGGCAGACGTCAAGAAATTGATGACAGCCGAACGGTGCCGTTAGAACCCAAGGCATTTCTGCCACCGGTACTGGCTAACTGGGACTTTTCAGGACTGCGCACAATATGTCTGATACCAGGGACTCTATCCTCTTAAGCGCGTCGGCTGTAGTCAGTCCAAAGACGTCTGCATGCAGTTGCCTGTAAAAGAGAAGAATTGGGATCAAGCCTACTTTACTTATCACAGACGGTAATATCCTTTGGAATGTATAATTTACAAACATATTTATAACGTAACTTTTATTATTGTCGCGTCAGAGACTCCAAAGTCTGGATTTTACTGCTAGGAAAGTCTTTGGTGTTGTCTTTCTTGGGCGATTTCCGACTGCGTATTCTGAGGGCAAGGCCAAACCAAGGCTCATTTCAGACTGACGACCATATACATTGTTATATTTTTGTCCATTTCCTGTGGTGCATAATGAAAATAAATGGTGCGTTGTCAAATCTCATTGCCACATCAATGTCTCCCATTAAACTACATTTGCAAGAGTCTGGGCTCACAACCATTTTTCCAAATAATCTGACAGTGGACATGCCGTTCTCCGATCTTGTATCTTATCGTCCTCGCTCCCGAATTAAGCCACTACGTGGATTTTTGAAAGGGTTCTACGCAAGTCGGATGGTCTCAAACATATGAATGGGGCAGCCAGACTGATCTTAATTACACCGAAGATATCCGTTGGTCAGTACGTGATTTTTCTGATACAAAGACTAAGATTTCAACAGAAAACGAGCTTCACAAACGTTGTGAGGTTTCCCACACAGGAACGCAACCGGCTGCGAAGGCTACACTTTTAAGTACGAAATTACCTTTACAAGCTAACACTTTCTTACACGTACCTACCTTTGTAGACCAGCAACTACTCTCAACTGCTTTAGCGTGAAATTTCCTAGATTTCGAATAATGCAAGCCAGTACCTCCGCTGCATGTCCAATGAAGTGGACGCGTCATCTTCGTTTTACGGTGAGACAGGCTTGCGACTTCTATTCGCACACTGCCTTTTACCAACTACCTAAATCCGAAGGAAAGATAATACCAAGATTCTCCCAGGCCGAGGGTCGCAGAATGACTGGCAAATCTTAACAACCTATTTACCTGTGCCAAAAACGAAATTGCCACTAAAAGTGCCTCGTAAGCAGACGGCATGGTTGATGCGTAAACCAATCCGTGTGCTAGATCAGGGCATAGGAAGCATTATTCGAAATGTGCTCCCAATCAACGGCCAAATCTGTGAGTTATTAGTGGCAGCCATCTTTAGAGGCTCATAAAACTGTTGCGCACGGCTTTTATGGCCTTACTTTGAAAATATTTAATTCAAAACCTATTCGCTTCGGATATCATTCTGAAGTTTTATCAGTCCTCTACCGTGTGATAAAAACAACCGATTCTTTTCATGCTGCTGTGTGTTGTTCAGTCCAAAACTGCACCCCTCTGTTTTAGGTTGAAGGAAAAACTCCATTCACTTCTTAACATCTCCAGTCGTCACGACTACCCTCCCGACTGATCTAGCCACTCACGATGACATTTCATATGGTACGCCTCCACGCGTGAAGAATCGTGACAGCAGACCTGGATATTTCAATATCTTATCTTTGCCAACACTAGAGGTCGAATATTGAATATTCATGTCCAGACGGACTAAGTCAAGCCACGCTTTAAGCTGACCCCTCTTCGTCAACTCCACTTCGTTGAGGGTGTCAGATCCAAAATATACCCTCAGTGTTATTCCAGTACTTCTAAACTTGCAAATTTGACCATCACTAACGGATTTGCGTCATCGGGCACAATATTTTAAACAAAAATGCGTACAAAAATTGCATTGCATGGATATCAGTGTCATAACATTCGAAAGAATTTTTCATATCAGATGAACTCGAAAAATTGACGTGCACACGTCTTCTTTCAATAAATACTCATCAGGCCTCTATTTGTAACATTTTGAAATATATAGTGCTGTATGTACTGCATTTTGCATAAAAAACCAGAAAATAGCGCGGTTCGCAAGAAACACTTTCAGACAGTAATATTTTGAGGTTAACTTACTTATTCACGTGATAACACTGAACGTGTGCACACATTAGAGAATGCGACGGAGACAAAAAAGACCGGTTCGAACACGATATTTACAGAAATGGTCAGAAGTGCTGAGATCATCGAAGTTTTTTGAATTTATCCTGGAAGCCATCTGAAAATGTGTGGCGCTGGCAGCACAGGGTATGTCCAGCAAGAGATTTGATCAACTTCATGCATTCCAGTGCTAATCCAACATTAATTATACTCGTTCGAGGTGAAAGGAAGTGCTCGACAGAACAATACGAATAGCTGCACAGACTTAAAGTGGAAACCAGTAGCTGGATCATAAAACGCGGTCGAAACTCGTAAAAACAGGTTATTGTGTATTTATTAAAACGCGAATGCGGACATGTCACTTTTACCGATAGAGAGTGGAGAATGAATATTCATATCTTTTTATTTCGAGGAAGGTTTTCAGAGGTTTTAAATCTCTTGTGTCGTAAGACATCACATTTTTATATAGTTAAGATGAGAATCACCCTGCCTGACGAGACAGATAAGCTATAAACGTTTACTATAAGATTCGGCTCATCCTCCACTCATTTCTTTTCTTTCGGGTTTGTGTATAATCTGGAAGCGTGACACGTGCATTCGAAAAGGAGAGAAAAAGAAAGAGGCGGACAGACAGACAAAGGGGTGTGAGAGAGAGCTTCTCTGAACTCCCTCACCTGCTCCAGGTGACGGAGTTCAGAGAAGCTCGCAAATTTTCTTAAACACGTCTTTCTTATTCTGTCCATTACTCAAAAATCTCTTTCATGCACTTGCATAGATCACAGGAGATAGTGGGATTTTCTAAATAAGTCAATGATTTTGGCAAGCAACAATAGTCTCAAATAAATATTATCGCTAGGGGTCTCCTTTATACAAGGCGTGTTTTCTCGTAAATCAAAATATGATTTTACCTTGTGGACCTGTGACACAGAGATAATGAGCTGAAATATCAAAACTTTTATAGATAAGATCGATATTTAATGTCGGTAAATAGCCTCGTTGTACCACATAGTACTCAAGGAGCTTTTTTGTCACTTACGAGGCATGGCCGCATATTAGAAGGTCGTCCACTTTAGGAAAACAAGTCTTCTTGTACGGGTTTATGATTTCTCTTTTGATTGCATACAGTACTGCCAAAGCGTTTTCCGATGCCTTTATGCATTGCAATAATGGCTTCCGAATGGTCGCATTTTTAAGCACAGAGTGTTTTGAAGCAGATCCAATGGGAATTTGAGCAGATTTTAGTCAATAAACTCTCATGCTGGCGCTTGGATAAGTGTTCGTTCGATGCAGATGGGAACCTCATTCTTTGAACTTTGAAATTCAGAAACCATCTCTTGGGGTTAGAAAGCAGTATTGGGTACGTTTCATCTGTGATTTGTAATTTGTATTTGTTAGCACCAGAAAGACGCTACCTGAATAAATTTAATTTCGAAAAAAGGTTATGCCGGTGTGCGCCGATGAAATGTACAAAATTCTAATAATGTCAGCAGAAATTGTTCCTTAAAGGTAATATTTAGCAATGTTTTGCAATTAATAGTGAACTACCAAATATGCAGTTGCTGTAATTCCTTCAACGAAAATTGAATCAGAGCTTAATGGCCTTCATTTTCAAAAAGTACGTAGGTGAAAAGTATTGCTAAGAAAAATAGGATAGATGTGTAGGGTAGGCTAACACTACAAGATGGGGTGTGACTGGCTGATGACGGCTAAACAGCCAGAAATGGCCATTCCGGTCTCCCTTTGCTTTGTCGGATGCACTTCAAAATTACAATAACAGTTCAGAATGTGATATTGAAATGGGGGCATGGTTTACTCGTGATCGTAAGGGCCCATAACTTTGAGATGCAAAGGAATTTTGAATTCCAAGTAACATACCGATATACAAAAAATGAGCATGGGCTTCCAATTTCCGCCTCAGAACTTAACACTGGGGATCCACACATGCTTGCACATGTTGAATAGTTTGAATGACTAAACGGAGGAAGGATGGAAGGAAGGAAGTGGCTACCTAGCTGACCAGGACAGCATGCAAAAGTCCCTATACAATTCAGTCCCTCGAACATCTCTCTCCCCAGATTCGTCAGATATACACTCCACATTTCGTCAGACTCACCGTTGTGAACTAAAACTAAACGAAACTAAAAACTTCTAATGTCTTTACAAGAACATAGGTTGAGAGAGGGTGGTTGTCATGTGGCTTGCAAATGGCCAATCAAAGCCCCCACTTTCGTATCATGTCAAAGACCACAGCGCACCATATGAGTGAAAAGGAAGCTAACGTATAAGCATACGCCTCTGAAAAATGTGGCTTACTTTTGCAACGACGATGACAGCACAAAAGTAGTTAGCACTGACAGCAGGAGAACGATTAAACCATCACAGTCGGCTAGCCCAAAACCCAGCGCGTTGGTTGCGCGAGTCATCTGGAAACGGAGGCACCGTAATTTGCAGGGTATGAAATGAGAAAAGCAAATGCTTGTCAACTTTACGAAGCAGTTTTGCTGGAATCGCATCTGGACCAGCATATTGACTTTCCTTTTATCTTGTTTGTCCTTCAAAACTCACTTCTTTTCCAGGCAGAATATCCTGAACTGTTGAACAAAGAACTGACAAAAAATGTTTGACTTTCATTTTGCAGTCCGTTTGCTCGAGACCTTCATCATTTTGCATAAAATTTATCACGTTTGTATTACGCGTGCTTTTTCTTAAGTAGCTGTAGAGCAACTCACTATCATTTTATCCTGTTCTGCTTGATTTTATATTACTTGAAGGCTCCATTATTGTTTTTTACACAAAACTTCTTCCAAAGCCTTCCTTCCTTATTCATCCCTTTTTTTATATCTCTTGTACAGCATTGAGGTCGGTTGGATATATTTGGCACTAATAGCAGACAGTGACTTTGCATTAGAAACAACAACCACTCGTTAAATTGATTCCAGTCCTCAGTATCATCCTTGGAGAGAAGAAGACCCCAGTCTTTTCGCGATGCTTCTGCTCTCATTTGAAAAAAGGCGCCTCGTCGTCGTCGATTTTCGTAGACGAGGATAGATTAGATTTCGTCTATTTTCTGTAGAGGTTTTTAATATCGTCTTTACGTCCACTCTGGATTTCGAGCCACAAAATTATTGCTTCTATGTTAGATCTCGAAGCTTGAGTAAATCGTTCTCACTAATGCAATTGTTTCATCGATTAACGGTCAGTATTTTCTTTAAAGTTATTGACAAATTTTCCCACCATTTGTCTGACTGCTTAATAATCATGAAAGTAGATCGTGAAATGTACGATGAATATACCTACTACACTTGCTTCTGATCCATCCGCTCAATGACAGTTATCTCCGCCCCTGCCCTCCTCCTAATTGCCCAAACTAGATGACCTGGAGTTTTCACACGACACTTTCAGGGCAGAATTAATAAACCTTGCGCCTACTAAATTCATTTAAATCCTCAGAACCGTGTAAACTTCCTGCACTCGCGCTAAAGGAAATGGATACCAAACTGTGAAAACTTCTGGCTGCCATCTTCTAGAGGTTTCTTGAAGATGGCAACCTCCCAGAAGAATGGAAATGGGCAAACGTCATCCCGATCTATTAAGGGAAATTAACGACTTGGTCATGCAAACTACCACCCTGTAAGTCTAACTTGTATCGCGTGTAAAATAATGAAGCACATTAACAAGAGGCATTTAATGGGAGTCCTGAAAAGTAACAAAATATTATGTGATGGACAGCATGACTTTTGTCCAGGACGCTTTTTTCTCACAAGTGCTCTTTACTCACATGAGAAGTTGATAAGGGCTACTGATAAGGGCTATCCAATTTATGTCATATTTTTCGACTCCAAAAAGGTCTTCGATAGTGTACAATACGAGCTTCTTCTACAGAAGATTTGGGCCGTGAGAATTCAAGGAAACGCTTTTAAATGGATCAGTAGTTTCTGGTCCCTCAAAGAACAGAAGATCGTTGTTGGAACCTCAACCTCGCAATGGACACAGGTAGAAAGTGGTGTACCGCAAGGCTCCGTTTTAGGTACGTAATTCTTCCTTATCTACGTAAACGACTGCAATAATTACCTTGATTGCGCAGCTGTCATGTTTGCGGATGACATAAAAATATGGGCTGAAGTTAGCTGCGCTGACGACGCAAAGAGGTTACAGACAAACATCGATAAACTGGTGAGCTGGTCGACCACGTGGCTTTTTAACTTCAATACATCCAAGTATCTGTTTCTACACATAAGCCCGTGGCGCAAAGTGTCGCAGAAGCACAGTGATTTTATCAATGGCACTGCATTAAAAGAGGTTGAGACGCATAAAGATCTGGGTATATGTACAACCGCGAACTTGATGCAAACAGAGCACTGTAAAAAGTCCGTCCAGAAGGCAACTTGTACCCTGCACTGGATCAGACGAGCGTTCAAAATCTTTCCACCTGAACTCTTTGGAAAAATATTTGGCGCGTTTGTGAGACCCCATCTTGAATACGGAATGCCAGTTTGGACACTGTGGTTGAAAAAAGACGTGGACCTTCTTGAACAAATGCAACGGCGGGCGAAAAAGATGGTCGATGGTCTCAGGGAAGTGGACTGCGAGTGTGCCATGTTTGCAGATGATGTAAAATATGAAGGGTCATCAGATGTGCTGCTGATGAAGATAACTGCCAGGAAACTCTTTGTCAATTTAACGATTGATCACATAGATAGCTGCTGTCCTTCAATTCGAACATATGCACAATGCTGCGCTTGGGAAATCAAAATTCGGTCTCTGATGCACGACCCTAGGATCTGAACGGAATTTTACTCCAAGAAACAGAAATGCAGAAGGATCTCGGCAGCTGGATGATAGTCAACCTCAAACCTTCTACAGATTGATGTAAGACTGCTAAAACTGCAAATTCAATGTTGTACGCCATCAATCGGGCATTCACGGTTTTTGGTGAAGACTGTTTCTCGAAAATATTTGGCACCTTCATAAGGCCACATCTTGAATACGTGATTCAAGCCTGGAGAACGTGGATGTGGCAGGATTATAACGTGCTTGAGAGGGTGCAGCGGCGGGCAACAAAATAAGTAAGAAGACAGGGTTCACTACCATATGAGATCCGCCTAAATAATATTAAACACTATCCTCTGAGTTATAGGCAGTTACGCGGAGATTCGATATAAAAACTCCGTATCGTGCGTGTCTTTGACTGTGCTCTCATGTGTGATGACTTTTTCCAACTCACCACTACGACTTATCTCCATGGGCATCCCTTCAAACTGTATGTGCCACAAGGACGATTGGATGTACGAATAATCTTTTCTCTAATCGTGTCGTGGACCCGTGGAATAACCTTCCCGAGGCGATTGTTATGTCCCAATCTGTGGAGATATTCAAACACCGACTTGATATACACATGCTACAACACAACGTGAACTACGTGACAAATTAACCTTGAAACACCAGTGCACTATGTGACTGCCTATATTTTCCTGACTGAAAACTTGTAAACATAGTTTATAGTTCTTGAGATTTTGCTAAGACAAATAGGGAGTTTAAAGAAGCAAGCCTTTTTTTCCTCAAATATACTGACTGACTGACTTACAACATCAGGAAAGATTGATCAAGCTTGACCTTTATCCCTTGTCTTACAAGCACGTACAGTGCAGTCTGCTCCGGGCATTTCAGATAAACCGGGCCACGGTTTTTTATCTCCATTTTGGGGATTTATTTTAGTTAGCCAACACAATTCACCTGCGTGGCCAATCTTACAAGTTCACAAACGAACATACTCGATCGAACCTAACACAGTTTTGCCTCAGCCAACGAGTGCTCGGACCATGGAACCTGCTACCTAGCGAGATGTTTTC
>JAYGXS010001487.1:0-13706 GCA_036362985.1 Ligula intestinalis
ACTCACCACAGGTAACCCGAGGACTGCTGACGACCGACTTGGACTCTTTGTGACGGTTCTGTCAAAAAGTGTTGGATTCATAGGAGGAGGTTCCCGCGAACACCGACGCTGCACAGCTAAAGCATCAGGCGTTGAGGAGGGACGGTATCGAACGCCTTTTTGAAGTCAATGTAGATCGCATGCACCTTATTGCCCTCGTCACGTGCTTTAGTCCAGTTATCAAGTGCGAATAGCAGATTGGTAAGACAGGACCTACCACTGCGAAAAACCGTGTTGGGCATCGGTAAGGAGGTGATTCTGCTCGACGAACTGCATCAACGCCTTCTTAGTTATTTTTTCCATGGTTTTGCAAGAAATGGAGTTAAGGCTCGCCGGCCTGTAGTTATTTGCGGACGCTCGGCTTCCAGTCTTGAAAAGTGGGATGATCGTCGCTGTCTTCTAATCAGATAGTAAGCAGCCCGTAACAGATGACATCTGGAAGATTAGGGCTAGCGGCTTGGCCATTTCAGAAGCTAGCTTATTCAGCAACTTGGCCGGAATTGCATCGGGGCCGGGATTGCATCGAGGCTTGGGGAGGTCGATTCTTTCAAATTAAGAAGCTCATTCCTAACAACATCTTCAGTGAAGAGGACTGTATCAATAGATGGGATCGAATTGTCTTCATAAGTGTGAGATAGAAAACCGGGTTCAGTCATCTCTCGGAGGCTTTTGCCAGGTTTGCTTGATAAAGGCAAACATCTTATCAATTGAATTGAGTTCAAGACTTTTGGGTGGGATGAAAATAGTTCGCAGGCCGCATGCAGAAAGGCTGGCTGAAGTCTTGAAAAATTCGATTCTAGTCGTAACGTAAATTATTATTATTAGATTCAGCCCAACATCACAAAAGGACATATATCGCGCATTCCCGTTTCTATATCAAGCTTACGCTGAAAGTTATCGCTGCGGTAAAACAACTTTGTCATACCATTTTATTACTGAATTTTGTGGCACAAAACTGCAGAAAGAATATTTAAAAGTGGAATTTATCTTTGTTTTCAAAAGTTAATGCGATTCCTTCAACGTTAAATCATTTCCATCTGAATAAATTTGGAAAACATTTTTCGGTTCTGGCGGAGATATTTTTCATACCCTTTTCACTTATTTGGAATATCTCCAAAGTATAATGCACATTTATAACAAAAGGTGGTTCTGTCGTACGTAATAGCATAGGAAATTCCTTCGATATGAGACTACTCTCATTTTCGCGAAAATAAATGTCCATTTCTCTTAATAAACCTTACTTAAACGGTGATTTTCCTAACGAAAAATTGAATGAACTCAGTCAATCACAATAGTGTTTTCAAATATATGCTAAAGTGCCCAGCCAAATGTCATCATGAATTTTGCCTGTTTTTTAACGGCTACTGTACTTAATCTTCCAAGCCTTGCTACTTTTAACTATTTAAGGGCTGTGAAAAAAAAACAGTAACTTCCAGAGGTAGATGCTGCACCGAGTTTCGCCAAAAAAGTAGAGCAGTCGAATGCCTACATTAGGTTTGTTGCTAGTTGTTTTCATCGATAAACTTCACAATACTTTGCATTCTAACCGGCAGCGGCTAATAGCAGACCATTTGTTCTAAGGAGTGGCCAACTTGCAATTTCATAAGAAACGAAAGTGGCGCACAAAGCGATGGCTACTTTAGGCATCCACTTTGTACACGCTAAAGGTAGAGCTGGCTATCCCGATAAGAAATAAGTAATCTACAACATCTCATTCGAAGCATTGATACCGTATATAATGGCCAAGGAAGAAGATCAATCTTCACACGCTCGCATGAGTGCCTACTGGCAGTGAAGAGACTTGACCATTTATCCGAAGTGGTTATGCATTGCCTTGATCCAGGACAAACATTTGCATAGGACATAACACACATCGTCGGAATTGGCCCATCCTAAAAAGGCCGTCAATTTATTGAGGGCATTTACTCCGAAGATTAACGCATCAATATATGTATCGTGTCGTATGGTAAGTTCAAACATCTCAATGTAGTATGGAACATAGGACAACTGATCACTACGGTGAAACGATTGCAGTGGCTTAAATTAAAATTAAGTTTTGTGGAAAACATGACCTAAGCTGCATATGTTGAGAGTAGTTGGTGATCTCCATAGCGCTTCACTGAAAAATGTAGGTGACTAAATTCTTCCATCGATGACACAGGCAAATTCAGTCAAATTTGAAGCAAGTTTTGTGGTAAT
Organism: Ligula intestinalis; assembly: GCA_036362985.1. NCBI lineage: Eukaryota > Metazoa > Platyhelminthes > Cestoda > Diphyllobothriidea > Diphyllobothriidae > Ligula > Ligula intestinalis. The sequence goes on from JAYGXS010001487.1 coordinate 2,239, forward strand.
AGGGTGCAGTCACATACGGAATGTGGTAGTTCAAAGCATTTATCAGGGATGATCCTACACACGCATAGGGTTGCAATACTGTTTAGCATGCAGTCCAATTTCAATTTTTTCAGTCAGGCTAGGAAGCCGACTCTGCGATTCGCTTCTTTCTGACTGCTGCGGAAAAGTTGATTCTGTAAAAATGGTAACTTAAATAGTTTGCAAATTTATCTGTGATTTTAACTGCCTTTATAAATTTAAATATAGTTTATCAAAAGCACGCACGAAAAACTCCTCTCATATGCAAGCAGTCACGGGAGGCAGGAGGTTGAGATTTGCCCTGCACATGCGTGGCTGGAATCACCTATTACGACAGCAGATGCACAGTGTAAGTGCAGCAAGCAGGTTCATTAAGAAGTTATACATAAAAGATGAAGGCACTTTAAGAGGCCGACTTATAAAAATGGCAACAAAAAACTTCAGTTGTATTTCGAAATCTGACAATTTTTTTACTCGTTTGTCTACAGATACGCCTGCGCCAGGAAATTTTACCGCGCAGGTCCTTAATTCCACTGCTATTCATGTGCAGTGGATGTTGCCGAGACCATCAATTGAATCTCCATACCAGTACGAACTTGTTCTTCTTCCAGATGACTGCTGGACGGATCATCATATGAATGAAACACAGTTCACGTTAACCAACTTAAAGCCATCTACCTATTACATGCTCGGCGTATATTGGGTTAATATGGAGGACGATGGTATCGGTAACGGAACATGGACTTCTGCAGGAATGCCAGCCAACAGTAAGGTATAATAACCGCATCCATGGTACTTCATTTTTCATCTTTGCTATAGTATTGATCAATGTTTGGGTTGTAGGCAGTAATAGCTTTAAAAAAACTCCATATGACCGCATTCGAGTCGACAGTGGTGACCTTTTGCGTTCCCTTTAAGGTACCAGAACAAATATTTGTGATTTTCGTTGTCATTTACGGCTATGGATCAGTATAATTTAAGTACCTGCTTGAAGGTTTCCTTTGTGTCCACCCTTTGAACGACCACAGAAAGTCCGTTCCAGACACCAACAATTGGCTGTGATAACTAATGACGACAGACACTAGATAGGATAGGCCTCTTCGAAGGTAAAAGGACGTTCTGATCTGCTGTGAACATTGAGAAAGGTTTGCGAAAGTGCAGGTCATTTTCCTATTCCTAACCACTTCCATATTTGCTAATGATGTGATGCCTCCGGGACCCAGGTCACGTGTCCTCTCGAATTCATGTGAACTCAAGTTCCAGGAACAACTGTTTAGAACACGTGATCACCTTATCATTACAATAGCACCATTTGTTATTTCCTTTCCCTGTTACGAAGCAAACGTTAGTACAAATCAAGGAGGTACATTCGTTGCATTGTCAACGTATATGCCGAGAGACGAATTTGGGAAATTGCAGCCCTATCTTTTACATTTCATGAATTATTTTGTTTACACACTTATCTCAGTCACTGAAGATATAATGTCCAAGAGCTGCTTCCGTGCCTCAGCGAACGCTGTTTTATAAAGTGCTTCAATTATTACCTCTAGATGCCTACCGACGGTATGTGGTACCGGAGGGCAGCGTAGCATTAATAGTGGGGCGGGCGACGGATATTCATCTCGTCGTCCATAATCGCAGTCCTACATATTTCTCAGATAATGGGTAATTACAGAATAATGGGTTCTGTCATAAAGAACAAAAATGGTCCTGTCCATTTTGCGCAAAATGGCCTTGTAAATGGTAGTGTTGACTGGTTGTTTGTGGATAGGTAGCCTCCAATCACATTTTGATTAAAGCTCTACCCTCTCCATTCTGCCGATAAGATGACTGATGACTATGATCATTCGCCAGAGAAGTTGGAGGAAGTTGGTTATTCAGGTAGGGAAGTGACGTGACATGCGTGCACTAATACATAACACAAACCCACAGTTTTTCCAAACATCAAATTTTTTTTTTGTAAAATCCAAACGCCATTGTAGCTGCCCGTAGTTTTCTCAAAATAATGGGCCGTTTCGATTGATTGGCTTTTCCATGTGATCTCTTCCTAAAAAAGCGAAGAAAATAGTGTATTCTTTCTGAAAGAGTATATACACAGCGTAGTGTTTGTTAACCTTGAATTGATGTGCAGCAGTCAGGAAATGTCATAATTATTCGACAATTTGGAAACTTTTTTCTAAATCAGCAAGTTGCACGTAAGATTTTTATGAAAAATATGCAGCAGAAATCTCCTTCTTTAACTTGTTTGATAGCAAATTACGCTTTCTTTAAATGTTAAACTCAATAAAATTTAGCATTCGGATTTTAAATTTGATACTTATGAGCTTTTTACTAATTGCGAGGTGTTTTTTTCAATCTAAATCGTTTCCGTAAATTCATGAATGCTGCTTATACTACATAAAATATATTCTACATCTACTTCAATATTTTATGAAAACTATGTAACTTCTTCCTCAAACAGTCGGCAAAATGTACATAGTGCACAACGAGAAATTTTCAAAACTTGAATTCGAGTGCAGCAGCCACTATGTTAGAAAATTATCCGCCAACTAAGAAACATTTTTCAAGCCAAAAAAGCCTTTTTTTAAGTTTACAATTTAAAGTAGGCAAAATTTGCTATGAAATAAGTGCAAAAGAAGATTTTTCATGCATGTTTTGCATAAAAAATATTTGAATTTAAAAGGGCAGTAAAAATCAATGGTAAAAATACATAATGTTTGTGTCGCCATTTTTACAGAATCACATTTTTCGCAGCGGTGAGAAAGAAGCTCTTCACAGAGTGGACACCCTAGCCTGACCGAAAATAATTGAAAATAGACTGCATGATAAACAGTACTGCAGCCCTACGCAATGCTGTCTTACGAATGCTTACGGGTCTTCTTCAAATTGCGAAATGTTGCTTGCAGATTTCGCCATACTGTAGTAGAGTTGAAGCTGGCAGCCGGAGGACCACACGTCCACCGCCCTGAGGGCGGTGTCCCGGATTTTGAGGGCATGAAGGTCATCAAAGGGCCTTCAGCGAGATCATAAATGAGTCGGCCTCAGGGAGATGATTGATCGAACCAAATTGAGATCAGCAAAAACTGGTGCGCACGTGCAAGCAGTCGTGGAAGGCAGAATGTAGTTAATCAATAAGGCTGGCTTTTGACAAGAAACAAAATTCTTGTACACAGACTGTAAGCAAACTGTTTGTAGAATGGGTATCTCTAACAAGGACCAGAAGGAATTGAACGCCCGTTTCTGACTTATTAGCTGTCAGTAGCCTGTCACACTTGACCCCAGATTTTGCAGCAAACAAAGCACAAACAGGCTCTCCTGCTCTTCAAATTATACGTCCAGCTATATGATTATGACATTAGATAACAACAACTATTTATATCTTCATATTGCATGAGTAGCTATGTGCCACTGCTTTGCCCAGGCAAATTTACGTCTTTGAATAAAATTGACAAAAAAGCATAAGGTTTATCGTTTTATAAACCTGGGGATGCTTTGCATTAATTCTTCTGACGTGACTTACAAGCGTCCTTGTTCGAGGAAACGGATTGGTGCGCGTTTTGTAACACACTTTAGAAAGTAAATACGATTCACGTTTGATAGTATTATGTGTTTTCTAGAAGACGCAATTTTTGCCGACGTTAATATACACAAAGTTCGGGGAGATGTATTCGATGAGCTGACTACCGACAGCAACCTACGCAAATTTGATGCTATTCAGCAGCATTAGTAAAAGTAGCATGACACTCGGTGGCCTCAATTAGCTGAAAACCTACAGCAGAATCAGTAAAAAGAATCACAGCATCAAATGGTGGGTATTTCGGCAGCACGATGCTCCAAATCGCCTTTTTTTCTCGACGACTTCATCGTTCATAGGTTTGCACAGACAAGCCTCACTAGCAATTAAAAATACTTCTCTTTGAGTAAAACTGTTGTTTAGCAACAAAACGATCGAGATGAGCATGTTCACACATGGGATGTGAGTGGGTATTTAGTCGGACAACGGAAATGTTGTCAGGGAGAAAAACAATGCTGAAAATGCGCTGTTAAAACGTTAAGCGCAAAAGGCTATTCTATACACTGCAAAACACTTAGTATAACCGACGACTACGGGGCGAAAGCACATTGTCATCCCTCAGGAAAAAAACTTATTGCATCAAAACAAAAAAGTACATAAAATAAAATAAATTCAGTTATCAATTTGACAGGCGAATATGCAACCAATTAAGTTTAGTTGAAATGTTTCGGCAAAAAATAAAACAAGCTAAGTTTATAGCAATTATTAAATCTCGCAAGTTCACTTTGTCAAAATCTAAGAAAAAAACGTGAGAGACCAAACTTTATTGAGCACTCTTTAACGTCAGATTGAAATCGTAGATATTGATTAATTGAGCTTCTGTTCGGCATTAACATCAAAAGTTTTAAAATAAGATATATATATGTATGTCAAGAGCATTTCCCGAAAGAAAGTGTTTTTGGATATTATTGCTTATGAAGATGACCATGTGGATCATAGGTAGAAATACCGCAACACAGCAAACCACACTGTTCAGTGTACAGAACGTCCGCAAGATTACTCACATATTCTTATGCCTTTAGATTAATAAAAAGCTTTCTCGTATAGTTTACGCCTTTAAAAGTGATTTAATAAGAGATTCGGCTGACGAATTTCCATGCATATCAACGTTTTCCAAGGTAATGTCACAATGAAATTAGAGACTTTTGACAATGCGGTTAAGTTACCCTAAGGAAAACGATTTCAATTGACTGGCAATGAAAGGACTTACTTTTGTCTTTATAATGGATTTTTTTAGCATAATTGATTAATTCCACGATCCGTAATAAACTTGCGAATGCAAAAAAACAGACCATATAAATGGCCATTTTTTGAAATATTTATTATTCTTCTGTCTGTTATGTTTCTAAATGACACATACGCGGAACGTATAGTAAAGAAAAGTATATTTCTACATGACTTACATTCAATAAGGACTTCTTTACATTACCTTCGCAGTAAAAATTTGAACACTTTGCTTAAACGCCAAGATAAGCGGCCTGGTTCAAACAAATGCAATGAAATCGTTTTGTTACTGTAGCTTGTGCGACACGTTTCCACATACTTTCCATAAAACATTATTTTAAAAATATAAATCTCAAATGTTTCTGCAAATAAATGTGATTCCTAAAGGATGGCTTAACTTGAATTTGTACAATTTTATCGACACTTTTTCCTAGTTCTAGAAGGGATATCTTCTATACCATTTTTACTTATTTTGGAGTGCCTCCGTTGTATAATCAACATTCATAAGCAGTTTGGTTCTGTGCTTCGTAAAAGCATAAGAAATCCCTTCGATATGAGATTTATCCCAACTTCGCTAAAATTAATGGCCATTTCTCTTAATAAACCTAATTTGATGGTCATTTTTCTAAATAAAAGGCTTTCGTAGAATTAAATCAACTCAAGGAATCAAAATAATGCTATCAAATAAACGCTAAAATATGAAGTCGAATTTCATCATGTAAGTTGTACAGTCTTTAGCGACTATTGCACGAAGGCATCGAGAAAACGAAAAAAAAGATTTATATACTAATTATTCTAACTGAGTCTCGTTTTAGAGGTGGCGGAATTTAATATTGGTCAAAATTTGACACTTTGGCATGGCTGGAATACGTGAGGGTCCTGACAGTCGGTTTTAAATATTTTAAATATTTTAGTTGACCAAATTGTGAAAATAACTCGAGGCATTCGGCAGAATTCGAACCTTGGGCAGTCAACTTGCTGTCCCGCATTGGTAGATTCCATATGAGCGACAAAGTTGGGCGGTTAATATCGATCAATATTTGATTAAACTCACGATGTGAAGCGTGACATTCGCAGCTCAAGTAGGTGGAGCGTTGGCTTGCGTAAAAGACCTCCCTCCTATGCGGGTTCGAACCCCACCGAATGCCGCGAGTTTTATTAAAAATTTGCTTAGCTTAATAAATCAAATCTGCCAAGCCAACCCAATGAATTTAAATATATATTTATATGTAATAGCATACGCAATACATATTTTTGCATAAAATTTAATGAATTAGCTCGTATGAGAGTGCATTTCTGCTTAAAATTGGGAGCTAAAAAGAAATCACTATCTCATATTTCAATCCATATTACCCCTTAATAGAACGAAGAAATGAAAACCCACGACAAAGCTCATCAAATAAAATTTGAGTGATTGGCACGTAATGCACCTTTTTTACGTCTGACCGTTTTGATGTGCGAAGTATTATTCCCATTGCTTAAGCGACTGTTGCTTGATAAAAGTGCAAACATTCACTTGTTATGCACTGGATTTTGTTTGTGGAAACTTGAACGCCAACTGCAGTTACAAAACTGCGCACTCATTTTAAGCCAAAAACATGAGATACCCCTTACTCTGCCAATTGAGGAGAATATGCGAGTTCCAGGATGCAATTTAGACGAAGAAGATGCGATCAATTGAACAAGAGTTTTATTTGCCTGACGTTTCGGATTCCGTCGGTAATCCTTAATCATAGGTGATGGTAACACAGCCATGGTCATGCGCAGATAGGTTTGAGGCATGCACAGGTTGCACGTTATTTATAGTTCATAGTGATCATCCATGTGCGTGGGATAATTATTCACTTCTGTAGTCACCGCTTGGTTCTTAATTTATGCGGTACTGGCTTGTCACTTCGCGTTTGACTCGCTAATTGCCGTAAGAACCTTGTCAGCGGATAATTGCCTCTAAATATTGCTTGCTGTCGTCAGATTTGTTGCTGCGCCCGGCCCTTCCCATGTGACTGATTCTCTTGCTCAGGAAATTACTCAATGCACCGTATGGTCACGATAGGATGCGGGCTTTTAACGAGCCTCGTTGTGACAGCTAACAAAACGTTTACATTGTATAAAGAGGATACTTAAATGGTATGCATTTCTATTATTGATTTCGATTATCTTTATAAATTCAAATACATTGTGTGGAAAAGATACATGAAAAAATTATTTCTTATATTCGTTTGGTAGCAAATTGTGCCTTCTTCAAATTTTATACATATGGAGTGGGTGTCTTTTGGTTTTAAAAAGGTTTCCAAATTGCCGAATAATGTTGAAACCTATTGACTGCTTCGTTTTAATTTAAGGTTTATAATCTGATTGCATCACCTATTCGCCATTTATTCCTGCAGAAATTGAGAAATCAGTATGCAAAATCAAGTGATCTGATGCTAGCTCAAAATTCCTACTCAAATGACTATAACAGCCAGAGGTTCTCAAAGCCAAGAGTCAATTAACTATTGCCTTATGATGCAAATTGAACAGGTAAAACATGCAATAGGCAGTACCGACAGAAATCGTGCAACAAGCCGATATGTGCGAAATAGTAATACTATTTGCTAATGGGCATTGAATCAGGTTCTTAAACTGATTATCGTGTAGTCTACTCAGAAGTTATTTCTGTCATGATAGAATGCGGTCTTACTAAAAAGATTCATTTTGAACACTAAGTAAAGGTATAGACTGCAAAAAGCAACTACTTAACTAGTATGCGTTTTTGTCATTTATTTCGACTGTCTTTATAAATTCAAATATATTTTATGGAATAGGTACGCAAAAAATATTTATTGAAGAAGTTTGGTAGCGATTTACGCCTTCTTTTACTTGTTTACTTAAAGAAAGGGTATCTTTCAGTTCTAAGTATGCTTCTAAATTGCCCAATAATTTTAAAAACCTGCTACCTACTACAGTCGTATTCAAAGTTTACATACTGTGTACTGTGTACTTCTATTTTAAGCAAAAGAAACTTTACGCCTACAGTTTCAGGAAGAAAGCATAAACATCTGATTGAACTTTGCAATGGATTTGGACCATGCTTTATATAGACAAGGCAGCATTTCTACAATGGCACACAATGTTTTATGAATGAACACCTCACAATCATAAAAAACATTTAAAAGTAGAATTTTTTGAAACCAAAAGACACCTTTTTGTCAAGTGTACAATTTAAGGAAGGCGTCATTTGCTACCAAACAAGTTTAACAAATAATATGTTCGTGCATTTCATGTTAACCGAAAGGCAGGCATCCCAAAAAATGCATTTGGTTATTACTTATTTCCCATGAAAAACTTTCGTGCATGTTTTCCATAAAATAGATTTGGATTTATAGAGGCAGTCAAAATCAATAATGAAAAAGCATATTATTTAAGTTGTTACTTTTAACAGTCTATACGTTTTCTTAATGGTCAAAGCAAATCTAGCTAGTAAGACTGCATCCTATCATGACTGTAATAACTTCAGAGTAGACTATACGATAATCAGTATCACAACCCAAGTCAATGTCCATTAGAGAAAGAATATCAATCTTTCGCATATGTCAGAATATTGCAAGATTTCTGGCGGGTTCCGTAGAAATCCTATGTGGGTTGGCTTACGGTGTGATAGAGTAAAGCAGGTCAAGGAATGGGACAGGTAGCTAGTAGGGGCGTTAACCCCTTTGTGGAGGTCCGTCCGTCACTTTAAGTTTAACAGGAAGGCATCGACTGGTAGCGACTGATCGAACATGGATTAATGGGAACACCCTCGTTCGGATTATCCAGGGCAGTTGATTCTTCTGCCTGTTTGGTTGTACACACGAGAGCGCGTGGCCTGCACGGTGCCTAACTGTAGTCTACATCTGGACATTTACTAACTGGTACACGTCTTTTTGCCACGTTGACTGGTAAACGTTTCTCTGCAACGTTGACAATATAACGCAAAACTCCATGCAATACGGAATTTTAATAAATGTGCATCTCACCCCTCGTTTTACGCTCAAAACCATTAATAATTATTATTCAATGAAGCGCGTGCAGGTTGTAGCCTAGATAACATAAATGCAAGCACAACAACAGGCTGGGTTCAAGATATTTAGGAAATTCAAGACAGTAAATAAAACCCGCCAACTTTTCTCCAGTAAAGGTATTTTCAGAAGGGTACGTGGTGAGCATACGTATATTTTCGATAAATTTTCATTGGGCCACTCCTCACAGATTCATCCAAGAGAACATGATGGAAAGGCAAACCAAACCTATCAAAGAAGACGCCGTTCCTCAATTCACCTTTCTAAGGGGTAATAGTCAGTGAACTCCGAAACAAGCGCCTTAATTAAACAGTGTCATGAATCCACCCAGTAGCGAAAGTTCTGGTGTTATTCGTAACCAACCCAGTCCCGCACGGTGAAGTGAAGTATCGGCTACCAGCCTAGACAACTTCAATGGGCATTTACTCATTGACTTCTTCCTGATGATTAGTTATACCGGTCGCACGAGGCGGCGTTTATCCCAAAGAATACGGGAGCATCTCCCAGCATGGCTGAGCATAGGTCAAGTCAAGAGTACCAACAATGCCATTCTTGCCCACATTGTTGACTTCGGACATCGTGTGGAACCCAACAAAGCCACCAAAGTGATTTGCAAGTTCCCACATAACTACCTTAAATCCTTAGGTCAGCGATAGCTAGCAGTAGCAGAGGCAACGGCCATTTGATTGAGAAAACCAGATTTGAGCACACAGAAGAAGCGCCTCCTAGCTCCGAGCCTAGCGTGGCCAAAGACCACATAATTATCTGCATCTCGCATGCTCTATCTCCCTCGCGCCTAACCCCTTCCTTCCCCTATAACCGTGTAAATAGCCACCTACCTCACCCCTATTCACACGATTATTTTACCTTAAACTATGAACTTTGCTGAATTTTCTGATGGGAATTTTCAAAACTTTAATGGTATGTTGTGCATTTTTTAAAATGATGTTCGATATCTCAAAGCAATAGTAAATCCATGGAAAGGCTGTATTATGCTAACAGTCCTATTTTTCGAGTGCATTTTTTGCAGCTAACGAAAAGGATCTGCACATAAACCCACCACTCCGGCATGACGGAAATTATTTAGAACTCTGTTGCAGGACAACAAAACTAAAACCAAAACAAAACATTTTAATCGAAGTCACGTTTTGAAATTCTGGTTTGTGAGATGCGCCGCTTATTTTGTGCTCCTGGTCCTCATCAGTCATCGTTTAGATTTGATTATGTCCCAGAGCTTTGAATATACTTTATTTAACGAAATTGGATATTTTTTTGTTATTTTAAGGACATTCGATCTTCGGACCCTGAGGTTACATTATTCAGTAGATTTTCGACGCTGGATCCCCAGGTTGCCGTCATAATTGAGAAGATGTGTAAGGAGCATTTACTATATCAAAAGGGCTGGCACAATTATATAGTTATCAAGTGTGAGCACTAATCGGCAGCTGTGGTTCATGTTAGTCGGAGGAGGAAACATTTAGCAGTCGTAATCACGTAATTGCTAATTGGCAACTGTAATTTGCGTTAGCCTGGGGGAAATTAATAGTCATCCAGCGTGGGCACGAATTGGCAGTTGCGGTTTACATTACTCCGAAGTGATCGGCTCTCGAGTTTTCCATCATTCTTTCAGATGTTTATACTCACTGGTGTTTACGAACCATAGACCAGTATTTTGGGCGCGGTACGTAGACGATACCTTCGTTGTCCTCAATCGTGAAATGGTCTCTGAATTTCACACGATGCTGAACTTCATTTTTGCCGACATTCAGTTTACAACAGAGGCTGAGAGCAACAATCAACTTGCGTTCCTAGACTTCCTGGTCCACCGCAAAACCGACGGGAGCCTAAAGACGACGGTATACCGAAAGGCAACCGACACACGTCAGGTACTCAGTTACCAAAGTAACCATCCGCTGAGCCACAAACGCAGCTGTGTGCGAACGCTTTACAAAAGGGCCGAAACACATTGCAACGAGGCAGGTGACAAAGCGGCTGAACTTAAATATCTTCGACGGATGTTCATCTCTAACGGTTACCCTCGCAGCTTCCTAGAACGCAGCAGACAACCGAAACGAGCTGCAAGACCGGCGGCGGAACAACCGACATTGTGGAGAGCAATGCCATACATAGAGAATGTTTCTGAAGCAGTCGCTCGTCTGTTACAACCACTGGGTATCGGCGTAGCCCACAGACCCGAGGCAACAATAAGACGACTGGTCATGAGACCAAAGGCCCCTCTGTCCCGCGGAGAAACAGCAAACGTCGTCTATCGCATCCAGTGTAGTTCCTGTGAGGCCAATTACATTGGGGAGACCGGAAAGCGACTACAGACGCGTATGAGCGAGCACGCAAGGGCAGTCGACAGGATGGACCCACGCTCGTTGGTGGCGGAACATTGTTCGGCTCCTGGACAAACCTTCGCTTTAAATGACGCTGAAATCCTAGCCCGAGGTAGTGACCGGACAACCAGAGAAACGCTTGAAGCATGGTACACTGCACAAAATTCCATCAACCGCTGTACGATTCTCCCGGCGGCTTACCAGGCGTTACGCGTGCGGCTCAATCAAAGAAATCGCCGGCAGGAAGTCAGACGGGTCGCGACGACTAGCAACCTC
>JAYGXS010001488.1:0-13706 GCA_036362985.1 Ligula intestinalis
GGAGTCTAGTGATAGGACCAGGTGCAGCCTCGCGACGAGCCAAATATCTGCGCCCTCACCCACTTTCGGTCTTGATTTGATCAACATGCCTGGCCCGAATGAAGAAGAGTAAGTGAAACAGATGCCGTGCAAGTGCATTAATTCCGGCGCAAGCCGTCCTTACTGCTCCTTCATTACTGAGATGCACATGGTGGAAATAGTGGGAAACGACGAGTTAACTGCAATTACATTTGCCTCTGGGGATTTGGAGGTCTGCGGTTGAGCATACGTGCTTTTAAAATAAAAAAAACTTTAAGGGGTTGCCGGTGTTACGCGGGAGACCCGAGAAAGGTCTTCTGCAGCAGGCGTCTTTAGGCTTAAAGTGAATTATCTGCTTGCGTTCTGAAGCAGACAATTTGCTTGATGCAATGATGGTGGATGGCAACGGCTCGGAGGAAGAAACGTTGGGCCATTTATTTTTCAGGGAAGGTAAATTTGGCAGGAGTGAATTTACAGGCCCCAAAAATCCCGTCAACTTATGATAAAAAGCTATTGAGGGGAAGGACCCGTTGCTGCCTGCCAGTCAATACGATTAACGCACAATGAGGATCGGGTTACTTCAACCCTCAGCTGACAGCCAAGACTCTCAGCGCGTCCTGGTCAAATCTGGCAGGTCGCAGTCCTTATAGCGAGGCGTGCGCTGATTTGCCACGAGAATATATGACAAGGGGGTGCCAGAAGAAAAATGTACCTCTTTTTTTACCGTTTATTCGCCGTGTGCACTTGCGGAGAAAGCGGCTAAGGAATCTGTCTGGCCAGCCATTTCCCACCAGAAGCAGTAGTGTAACAAGTATGAGATACTCAAGATAAAACAGAAAATTGGTCAACGTGTGAGTGCATTTTCCGATGGCTGCGTTTTGTTTATGCGTCAAATTCTGCTTAAGTGAATGGACGCAATTCTGCTAAATTACTTATTGGTCTTGTAGTGACAAAGTAGTGTCTACCACCTTCCACATAACATATGAGGTCACGTGATTGCAATCCTCGAACCGCTTCTGGGACAACCAATCAATAGTGGCGGAAACTGTGCTATTGTTCAACCTGCCACGGATCCTGGCTTGGGCGCACTTTTAGCGCAACCTCAATGTAGCTGACCAATCACCTTTAAAGTGGACCCACGGAAAGACTCTTTTGTGGAGGTTGGGATGATGACCACGATCACACCCTTCGCGCGGGTGCAGACCTTCGTTCGTCCGACAGTCGACTTCCTCCTCCCTATTTTTAACTCCTTCTCTGCAGAATAGAATACTTCTTTCACCTGTCAACTCACTTCCCCTCTTCCCAGAAGGGACCTGGCCTGAACATCACAGAGGAAAGTTATTTGTCTTTTTAACCTAAAAAACCGCGATAGTTTAACAGTTACAACTTTTAGACCATTAAAATGGAAGGCCAGAAAATGCCTTTTCGAGACTAGCGTGGAGAATACCTAGAGCTAACAAAGGGACTTCAACGAGGACATATGCAAATTACTTGAAGGAAGCAACGCCGGAATATTGCTATTATTACCTGGATGTTTGTTGCGACAACTACTGAAGCTAGATGGCAAAGAGTTGAGCATAGAAGCAAGATGCCACTGGAGCCAAATACCTACTTGTCCGGTGCACTTGCCAGTTGGAATTTTTCGGAGAGTTCCCTTAGTGCGTATGCTGCCAGAGACCGTAGCAGCTTAACTCCGTCAATGGTAGACCTTGTGAAAGTGCTAAAGAAAATGTGAATCAATCTTCGCGCAATTTCCCATTAAACAGGGAAAATGAATTGAATATAGGTTTAGGGATCACCCACTCCAAAGTCTTTTACAATGTTTACCTTCTAGCATATATTCTGACACTCAGACGTAAGTTGAATGATTGTAACGTCAAGGACTCCTTGGCCTGGATTCATTACCATTGTAGTGGTCCCTGCCGTCACACACCATTGCTTTTTCCGGCGTCGTTGTTCAAGGCCAGCTGCTTCAAGGTCATCCAATTACTCAGTCAGCGCTTACGGACGCGCTGACTTGCGATATTGGTTACCCCGACGTGACCTGTACACGCAACTTCTGATCTGACCAGCTGTCCCTGCGTATTTGTGTGACTTTCCGACGTGTCCCTGCGTTTATGATGATCTGCAGTCGTGATTTCTGATGTGGTTGATCTTAGTCATTTTCAAAACTCACTCGCCTTCAATCGAGTTTTTTTCTGTGTCATCTAATGTAACCACAATATAAAGCCTTTCTGCATCGAAATCATGTCGTGAATTGACGTCGAGATCTTTAACCGCTGACAGCCCATTCAACCCAGGCCATGGTCACTTTCCAATCAAACAGAGGTATTCCTTCATGTGTGCCTTTACATAGATCTCCTCCACAATCTATGACCCTCATTCTACTGCCAATGATTCTTCTCGGTTAAACTCACACTGACACGGCATATTGATTTACTGTTGACGTTTTACCGAACATGCGGCTTTTTCCAGCCGTTACTGCAACCTGGCCAATTTATGCCAACCATAGCCACCCCCACTGTTTGCAACTCTACTTTGGTGCGTAACTCTCTCACTAAATTTAACTAGTCTTCCTCCGTTCGGATTCTTTCACTATCCTTACTGCGGTCTAAGGGTGGATCCCTTGTAATGGTCTTTGCCGTCCGACGCCCTTCATTGCTTTGTCCGGCGGCAGTGTTCAAGGTCAGCCGCCTCAAGGTAATCCAATGCCTCCGTATGCGCTTGCAGACGCGCTGACCTGCAGATGCTTGACCTACTTCCACTCGGACACACACGTGCGTCTAGGTTCTCGCGGCTACCCGAGCACTCCTCAAACATGTCACTTTTTCCCCAACCTCGGCCGCCAGACATCACTTAGGACCACGGCGCTCCATCGGAATAACGTGTGCTCCAAAGTCCAACTTCTTTCCATCTATGCTTCATTCCTTTGTGTACACAATAAACTATTCCTCCTATTGTGGCCTTTACCGACTTCCCCTCTACTAGGTAACCATGGTCTGAAGATCACTGTTCTCAGGGTTTAACTTACTTACCTTCTTGTATACCCCAACCGTTTTTGGTGTCCTTCTCAGATGATTTTTTTCGTGCGTGTCTTGAAGACGAGGACCATTCAAACCGACACCCATCAGCATTGTTAATTTCGCGCACAATTCCGGCAGCCGATGATCACTGGAACAGATAATGGAGCGCTTCCACACATCATTCAGTCCTTGTGAGAATGTGGGTTCACAGCAATCTCTCTCAATCACTTCACAGTCGATCTAGTGTCCATCAGTCTTTTATTGTATTACACCCCGTCGACTTCCCCACCAAGTGGATTTTTGAAAGGGCTTGGCATTGTTTTTACGGTGTCGACCTTTAAACTGTGATTATCAATTCTTAATGTAGCAACCGCATACTTCATGCGGAACATCATATCGAATATAGGAAGGCCGTACAATCCCGCCACATAAATATGTACCTTCTTACCCAGTAAGGAATGCTGACATTTACAAACATAAGGGGTTGGAACTATGTTTGCGTTTAAGGCAGTCTAACTCAGATCACCCTGAACGAAGACGGTTAGTCTATAAAGTTATTTCACTTTTCAAGGCGGTGTCTTTGTTTTTCGTCACTTGAAACTGTCCTACACCCATTGCCGCCATTTCGGCACTATACGCCTACCTATAGATTGCATTCGTTGCTAGGAATATACACTAATTCGCTGCCAATTAGAATGTCTGCACATACATTCGTTTTCTTCTTGAAATTAAGAGATTTCTTGAAGTAAAAGACTATCAGAGACTGCACCATCTATTTTGAAAATGTTAACAGCTATGGGCTGACTTATTTTATTCAGTCAAATTGGCGTTCTTAATAAAACCTCAATGGTGCGTTTCATCG
The DNA here is from genome assembly GCA_036362985.1 of Ligula intestinalis. Classification (NCBI taxonomy): domain Eukaryota; kingdom Metazoa; phylum Platyhelminthes; class Cestoda; order Diphyllobothriidea; family Diphyllobothriidae; genus Ligula; species Ligula intestinalis. The sequence continues at coordinate 3,904 of JAYGXS010001488.1, forward strand.
AGCAAAGTCCGGAAATGATTCCATTTACACGGTTGCATTTGGCAGCTTTTTTGTAAAATCAAATCACCGGTTTCAAAACCAACGTGAGAAGAAAGGACTCTGAAAGATTTAAAATGTACACGATGGGTGAAACGCCCGGCTCGGCCTTCATCTTCTCCTGTTACTACCAATGATGATGGTGATTTTGCTGTTGTTGCTGAGAGCGATTATTGAGTGTCCAGCTGTTCTCGACCGGTCTTCTAGGGAAATTAGGAAATAAACATAAATAATTACAGTCCTTTCAAGAGCCGACTAACTAGCCGGATTTTAAGAGCGGCAACACACTCACCATGGAAATTTCCTTTGTCACTAGAAGGCCTCCGACCTGGCTTTGCGCCTGCTGATACGCTGGGGCCGTTACAGATCCCAGCGCTTCCCCTATTGTGCGAATTCTGGGAGAAATCCCAATTCAAAAGTCCCGGTGGCAAGAAAGCATTCGGTTCTAAGGGCCTTTTTCTACCGTTATACGTTTCTTAACGTCCGCATTCAATATGAATCAGAACTAAAGGCTCCTGATTGATAGTAGTAATAGCCATATGCCGAATTTGGGTCCTTCATTTCAGTTGCAAATTTACTTGTCACAGACCTCTTCTAACTCTCGTTATCTTCTACACCTTTGCCAAAATAAAATTCCTTCACCGCAATGCAATTCAGCCGTCTATAAGTAGTTACAGTCAAACTAAAGGGTCATTAAGAACAGAACCTGAAATTTATACATTACTGTAATATATAAACTGAGTAGACAAATTCTAAAAAAGTATTAGATTTTAAGTGAATTAATGTTTTGCCTTGTATGGCCTACCAAGGAGGGTTTCTTTTCAGGATGTGATTTTGGGTTGGAATTATCATCGAAACGCCGGCTGCTTTATTACAACAGTAGACTGATGCTTTACAAAATGAGTGACATTTCAGCCTGACACCTGCATGCACAAGCTTAGCTACTATCTTCGATAACAATATGCAGCACTCTTCGGTTGCTAATAAATATTTATTCCTGCGCTGATATTCCGGAACGCCATAATTAATAATATGATAATACAACATAACATAACTACAGATATATTTTGCTATAGCGGATTTGACAGCGTCAATTGTAATCTCGCCTTTGACACTTACACTGCTTCTACGCTACACTGTTTGAACATATGTAGAAATTTCCTAAGATCGAACATCTCGGCATGTGAGTCTATGTAACACCAAGAATTTGGCGAATATGTTCAAGCGATTTATGTGTTGTATTATTCTATTATTAATTAAGCTCTGCGAAAAATACCAATGAACAAATACATAGTTTAAACAGCAGAACAGTCCTCCTTGTTATTACCTGAAGCAATAGGAAAGTTAATGCGGCATGCGTAAGTTTGATATGTTTATTCTGTATACACAATCATTATATTGTTGTTTTAACTTTTATAGATATAGTAAAAGCAGAAATCTGCAATGCCAGCATTTGTAAGATAATAGCATCCCCAAATTTCACCATGATCACCACTATTCCCATGCAAGGCAACGCAAAATAAAACATCTATTAATTAAGCATACAATCCTACATTTCGAATGGGCCCACGCTGTTTATATATTGCGTTCTTTTTTGAGTCCATAAGGTATTGCGCTGAAGGACATTTTGATTTAACTGTAACTACTCACAGACCGCTAAAATATAAGACGTTCAGGCGATGTTATTTTCACACAAGCTTCGAGGAAAACCAGAATAACGAGAAACCTTCCTCCAATACCTTTGCAGTCGGCCTGAAAGAACCACTGTCAAACCCTTATTAGAGGGGACTCCGGTTCTTATTCAAATTGAAGGCAGACGTCAAGAAATTGATGACAGCCGAACGGTGCCGTTAGAACCCAAGGCATTTCTGCCACCGGTACTGGCTAACTGGGACTTTTCAGGACTGCGCACAATATGTCTGATACCAGGGACTCTATCCTCTTAAGCGCGTCGGCTGTAGTCAGTCCAACGACGTCTGCATGCAGTTGCCTGTAAAAGAGAAGAATTGGGATCAAGCCTACTTTACTTATCACAGACGGTAATATCCTTTGGAATGTATAATTTACAAACATATTTATAACGTAATTTTTATTATTGTCGCGTCAGAGACTCCAAAGTCTGGATTTAACTGCTAGGAAAGTCTTTGGTGTTGTCTTTCTTGGGCGATTTCCGACTGCGTATCCTGAGGGCAAGGCCAAACCAATGCTCGTTTCAGACTGACGACCATATACATTGTTATATTTTTGTCCATTTCCTGTGGTGCATAATGAAAATAAATGGTGTGTTGTCAAATCTCATTGCCACATCAATGTCTCCCATTAAACTACATTTGCAAGAGTCTGGGCTCACAACCATTTTTCCAAATAATCTGACAGTGGACATGCCGTTCTCCGATCTTGTATCTTATCGTCCTCGCTCCCGAATTAAGCCACTACGTGGATTTTTGAAAGGGTTCTACGCAAGTCGGATGGTCTCAAACATATGAATGGGGCAGCCAGACTGATCTTAATTACACCGAAGATATCCGTTGGTCAGTACGTGATTTTTCTGATACAAAGACTAAGATTTCAACAGAAAACGAGCTTCACAAACGTTGTGAGGTTTCCCACACAGGAACGCAACCGGCTGCGAAGGCTACACTTTTAAGTACGAAATTACCTTTACAAGCTAACACTTTCTTACACGTACCTACCTTTGTAGACCAGCAACTACTCTCAACTGCTTTAGCGTGAAATTTCCTAGATTTCGAATAATGCAAGCCAGTACCTCCGCTGCATGTCCAATGAAGTGGACGCGTCATCTTCGTTTTACGGTGAGACAGGCTTGCGACTTCTATTCGCACACTGCCTTTTACCAACTACCTAAATCCGAAGGAAAGATAATACCAAGATTCTCCCAGGCCGAGGGTCGCAGAATGACTGGCAAATCTTAACAACCTATTTACCTGTGCCAAAAACGAAATTGCCACTAAAAGTGCCTCGTAAGCAGACGGCATGGTTGATGCGTAAACCAATCCGTGTGCTAGATCAGGGCATAGGAAGCATTATTCGAAATGTGCTCCCAATCAACGGCCAAATCTGTGAGTTATTAGTGGCAGCCATCTTTAGAGGCTCATAAAACTGTTGCGCACGGCTTTTATGGCCTTACTTTGAAAATATTTAATTCAAAACCTATTCGCTTCGGATATCATTCTGAAGTTTTATCAGTCCTCTACCGTGTGATAAAAACAACCGATTCTTTTCATGCTGCTGTGTGTTGTTCAGTCCAAAACTGCACCCCTCTGTTTTAGGTTGAAGGAAAAACTCCATTCACTTCTTAACATCTCCAGTCGTCACGACTACCCTCCCGACTGATCTAGCCACTCACGATGACATTTCATATGGTACGCCTCCACGCGTGAAGAATCGTGACAGCAGACCTGGATATTTCAATATCTTATCTTTGCCAACACTAGAGGTCGAATATTGAATATTCATGTCCAGACGGACTAAGTCAAGCCACGCTTTAAGCTGACCCCTCTTCGTCAACTCCACTTCGTTGAGGGTGTCAGATCCAAAATATACCCTCAGTGTTATTCCAGTACTTCTAAACTTGCAAATTTGACCATCACTAACGGATTTGCGTCATCGGGCACAATATTTTAAACAAAAATGCGTACAAAAATTGCATTGCATGGATATCAGTGTCATAACATTCGAAAGAATTTTTCATATCAGATGAACTCGAAAAATTGACGTGCACACGTCTTCTTTCAATAAATACTCATCAGGCCTCTATTTGTAACATTTTGAAATATATAGTGCTGTATGTACTGCATTTTGCATAAAAAACCAGAAAATAGCGCGGTTCGCAAGAAACACTTTCAGACAGTAATATTTTGAGGTTAACTTACTTATTCACGTGATAACACTGAACGTGTGCACACATTAGAGAATGCGACGGAGACAAAAAAGACCGGTTCGAACACGATATTTACAGAAATGGTCAGAAGTGCTGAGATCATCGAAGTTTTTTGAATTTATCCTGGAAGCCATCTGAAAATGTGTGGCGCTGGCAGCACAGGGTATGTCCAGCAAGAGATTTGATCAACTTCATGCATTCCAGTGCTAATCCAACATTAATTATACTCGTTCGAGGTGAAAGGAAGTGCTCGACAGAACAATACGAATAGCTGCACAGACTTAAAGTGGAAACCAGTAGCTGGATCATAAAACGCGGTCGAAACTCGTAAAAACAGGTTATTGTGTATTTATTAAAACGCGAATGCGGACATGTCACTTTTACCGATAGAGAGTGGAGAATGAATATTCATATCTTTTTATTTCGAGGAAGGTTTTCAGAGGTTTTAAATCTCTTGTGTCGTAAGACATCACATTTTTATATAGTTAAGATGAGAATCACCCTGCCTGACGAGACAGATAAGCTATAAACGTTTACTATAAGATTCGGCTCATCCTCCACTCATTTCTTTTCTTTCGGGTTTGTGTATAATCTGGAAGCGTGACACGTGCATTCGAAAAGGAGAGAAAAAGAAAGAGGCGGACAGACAGACAAAGGGGTGTGAGAGAGAGCTTCTCTGAACTCCCTCACCTGCTCCAGGTGACGGAGTTCAGAGAAGCTCGCAAATTTTCTTAAACACGTCTTTCTTATTCTGTCCATTACTCAAAAATCTCTTTCATGCACTTGCATAGATCACAGGAGATAGTGGGATTTTCTAAATAAGTCAATGATTTTGGCAAGCAACAATAGTCTCAAATAAATATTATCGCTAGGGGTCTCCTTTATACAAGGCGTGTTTTCTCGTAAATCAAAATATGATTTTACCTTGTGGACCTGTGACACAGAGATAATGAGCTGAAATATCAAAACTTTTATAGATAAGATCGATATTTAATGTCGGTAAATAGCCTCGTTGTACCACATAGTACTCAAGGAGCTTTTTTGTCACTTACGAGGCATGGCCGCATATTAGAAGGTCGTCCACTTTAGGAAAACAAGTCTTCTTGTACGGGTTTATGATTTCTCTTTTGATTGCATACAGTACTGCCAAAGCGTTTTCCGATGCCTTTATGCATTGCAATAATGGCTTCCGAATGGTCGCATTTTTAAGCACAGAGTGTTTTGAAGCAGATCCAATGGGAATTTGAGCAGATTTTAGTCAATAAACTCTCATGCTGGCGCTTGGATAAGTGTTCGTTCGATGCAGATGGGAACCTCATTCTTTGAACTTTGAAATTCAGAAACCATCTCTTGGGGTTAGAAAGCAGTATTGGGTACGTTTCATCTGTGATTTGTAATTTGTATTTGTTAGCACCAGAAAGACGCTACCTGAATAAATTTAATTTCGAAAAAAGGTTATGCCGGTGTGCGCCGATGAAATGTACAAAATTCTAATAATGTCAGCAGAAATTGTTCCTTAAAGGTAATATTTAGCAATGTTTTGCAATTAATAGTGAACTACCAAATATGCAGTTGCTGTAATTCCTTCAACGAAAATTGAATCAGAGCTTAATGGCCTTCATTTTCAAAAAGTACGTAGGTGAAAAGTATTGCTAAGAAAAATAGGATAGATGTGTAGGGTAGGCTAACACTACAAGATGGGGTGTGACTGGCTGATGACGGCTAAACAGCCAGAAATGGCCATTCCGGTCTCCCTTTGCTTTGTCGGATGCACTTCAAAATTACAATAACAGTTCAGAATGTGATATTGAAATGGGGGCATGGTTTACTCGTGATCGTAAGGGCCCATAACTTTGAGATGCAAAGGAATTTTGAATTCCAAGTAACATACCGATATACAAAAAATGAGCATGGGCTTCCAATTTCCGCCTCAGAACTTAACACTGGGGATCCACACATGCTTGCACATGTTGAATAGTTTGAATGACTAAACGGAGGAAGGATGGAAGGAAGGAAGTGGCTACCTAGCTGACCAGGACAGCATGCAAAAGTCCCTATACAATTCAGTCCCTCGAACATCTCTCTCCCCAGATTCGTCAGATATACACTCCACATTTCGTCAGACTCACCGTTGTGAACTAAAACTAAACGAAACTAAAAACTTCTAATGTCTTTACAAGAACATAGGTTGAGAGAGGGTGGTTGTCATGTGGCTTGCAAATGGCCAATCAAAGCCCCCACTTTCGTATCATGTCAAAGACCACAGCGCACCATATGAGTGAAAAGGAAGCTAACGTATAAGCATACGCCTCTGAAAAATGTGGCTTACTTTTGCAACGACGATGACAGCACAAAAGTAGTTAGCACTGACAGCAGGAGAACGATTAAACCATCACAGTCGGCTAGCCCAAAACCCAGCGCGTTGGTTGCGCGAGTCATCTGGAAACGGAGGCACCGTAATTTGCAGGGTATGAAATGAGAAAAGCAAATGCTTGTCAACTTTACGAAGCAGTTTTGCTGGAATCGCATCTGGACCAGCATATTGACTTTCCTTTTATCTTGTTTGTCCTTCAAAACTCACTTCTTTTCCAGGCAGAATATCCTGAACTGTTGAACAAAGAACTGACAAAAAATGTTTGACTTTCATTTTGCAGTCCGTTTGCTCGAGACCTTCATCATTTTGCATAAAATTTATCACGTTTGTATTACGCGTGCTTTTTCTTAAGTAGCTGTAGAGCAACTCACTATCATTTTATCCTGTTCTGCTTGATTTTATATTACTTGAAGGCTCCATTATTGTTTTTTACACAAAACTTCTTCCAAAGCCTTCCTTCCTTATTCATCCCTTTTTTTATATCTCTTGTACAGCATTGAGGTCGGTTGGATATATTTGGCACTAATAGCAGACAGTGACTTTGCATTAGAAACAACAACCACTCGTTAAATTGATTCCAGTCCTCAGTATCATCCTTGGAGAGAAGAAGACCCCAGTCTTTTCGCGATGCTTCTGCTCTCATTTGAAAAAAGGCGCCTCGTCGTCGTCGATTTTCGTAGACGAGGATAGATTAGATTTCGTCTATTTTCTGTAGAGGTTTTTAATATCGTCTTTACGTCCACTCTGGATTTCGAGCCACAAAATTATTGCTTCTATGTTAGATCTCGAAGCTTGAGTAAATCGTTCTCACTAATGCAATTGTTTCATCGATTAACGGTCAGTATTTTCTTTAAAGTTATTGACAAATTTTCCCACCATTTGTCTGACTGCTTAATAATCATGAAAGTAGATCGTGAAATGTACGATGAATATACCTACTACACTTGCTTCTGATCCATCCGCTCAATGACAGTTATCTCCGCCCCTGCCCTCCTCCTAATTGCCCAAACTAGATGACCTGGAGTTTTCACACGACACTTTCAGGGCAGAATTAATAAACCTTGCGCCTACTAAATTCATTTAAATCCTCAGAACCGTGTAAACTTCCTGCACTCGCGCTAAAGGAAATGGATACCAAACTGTGAAAACTTCTGGCTGCCATCTTCTAGAGGTTTCTTGAAGATGGCAACCTCCCAGAAGAATGGAAATGGGCAAACGTCATCCCGATCTATTAAGGGAAATTAACGACTTGGTCATGCAAACTACCACCCTGTAAGTCTAACTTGTATCGCGTGTAAAATAATGAAGCACATTAACAAGAGGCATTTAATGGGAGTCCTGAAAAGTAACAAAATATTATGTGATGGACAGCATGACTTTTGTCCAGGACGCTTTTTTCTCACAAGTGCTCTTTACTCACATGAGAAGTTGATAAGGGCTACTGATAAGGGCTATCCAATTTATGTCATATTTTTCGACTCCAAAAAGGTCTTCGATAGTGTACAATACGAGCTTCTTCTACAGAAGATTTGGGCCGTGAGAATTCAAGGAAATACTTTTAAATGGATCTGTAGTTTCTGGTCCCTCAAAGAACAGAAGATCGTTGTTGGAACCTCAACCTCGCAATGGACACAGGTAGAAAGTGGTGTACCGCAAGGCTCCGTTTTAGGTCCGTAATTCTTCCTTATCTACGTAAACGACTGCAATAATTACCTTGATTGCGCAGCTGTCATGTTTGCGGATGACATAAAAATATGGGCTGAAGTTAGCTGCGCTGACGACGCAAAGAGGTTACAGACAAACATCGATAAACTGGTGAGCTGGTCGACCACGTGGCTTTTTAACTTCAATACATCCAAGTATCTGTTTCTACACATAAGCCCGTGGCGCAAAGTGTCGCAGAAGCACAGTGATTTTATCAATGGCACTGCATTAAAAGAGGTTTAGACGCATACAGATCTGGGTATATGTACAACCGCGAACTTGATGCAAACAGAGCACTGTAAAAAGTCCGTCCAGAAGGCAACTTGTACCCTGCACTGGATCAGACGAGCGTTCAAAATCTTTCCACCTGAACTCTTTGGAAAAATAGTTGGCGCGTTTGTGAGACCCCATCTTGAATACGGAATGCCAGTTTGGACACTGTGGTTGAAAAAAGACGTGGACCTTCTTGAACAAATGGAACGGAGGGCGAAAAAGATGGTCGATGGTCTCAGGGAAGTGGACTGCGAGTGTGCCATGTTTGCAGATGATGTAAAAATATGAAGGGTCATCAGGTGTGCTGCCGATGAAGATAACTGCCAGGAAACTCTTTGTCGATTGAACGATTGATCACATAGATAGCTGCTGTCCTTCAATTCGAACATATGCACAATGCTGCGCTTGGGAAATCAAAATTCGGTCTCTGATGCGCGACCCTAGGATCTGAACGGAATCTTACGCCAAGAAACAGAAATGCAGAAGGATCTCGGCAGCTGGATGATAGTCAACCTCAAACCTTCTACAGATTGATGTAAGACTGCTAAAACTGCAAATTCAATGTTGTACGCCATCAATCGGGCATTCACGGTTTTTGGTGAAGACTGTTTCTCGAAAATATTCGGCACCTTCATAAGGCCACATCTTGAATACGTGATTCAAGCCTGGAGAACGTGGATGTGGCAGGATTATAACGTGCTTGAGAGGGTGCAGCGGCGGGCAACAAAATAAGTAAGAAGACAAAGTTCACTACCATATGAGATCCGCCGAAATAATATTAAACACTATCCTCTGAGTTATAGGCAGTTACGCGGAGATTTAATATAAAAATTCCGTATCGTGCGTGTCTTTGACTGTGCTCTCATGTGTGACGACTTTTTCCAACTCACCACTACAACTTATCTCCGTGGGCATCCCTTCAAACTGTATGTGCCACAAGGACGATTGGATGTACGAATAATTTTTTCTCTAATCGTGTCGTGGACCCGTGGAATAACCTTCCCGAGGCGATTGTTATGGCCCAATCTGTGGAGATATTCAAACACCGACTTGATATACACATGCTACAACACAACGTGAACTACGTGACAAATTAACCTTGAAACACCAGTGCACCATGTGACTGTCTATATTTTCCAGACTGAAAACTTGTAAACTTAGTTTATAGTTCTTGAGATTTTGCTAAGACAAATAGGGAGTTTAAAGAAGCAAGCCTTTTTTTCCTCAAATATACTGACTGACTGACTTACAGCATCAGGAACGATTGATCAAGCTTGACCTTTATCCCTTGTCTTACAAGCACGTACAGTGCAGTCTGCTCCGGGCATTCCAGATAAACGGGGCCACGGTTTTTTATCTCCATTTTGGGGATTTATTTTAGTTAGCCAACACAATTCACCTGCGTGGCCAATCTTACAAGTTCACAAACGAACATACTCGATCGAACCTAACACAGTTTTGCCTCAGACAACGAGTGCTCGGACCATGGAACCTGCTACCTAGCGAGATGTTTTC
>JAYGXS010001489.1:0-13700 GCA_036362985.1 Ligula intestinalis
GTAGGCAAAACGACAGTGGCAGCGATAGCTGCGCAGACTTCCTCTTCCTGCAGGGTTGGGGTATGGAACGAAATTGAAGTGGCATTCTAGTCGTGATACAAATTACGGTCATATATATCCAATGAACCATTACACTTCAAAAGAAAATCAACACCAATTATAAAGTCCAAAATAATGAAGGGCCTAACAAGGATAAAGGTAGCTTATGTAGCTCCTTCAAATATACCCTTAGCCCCAGCATTTTGTCCTACGAAAATGGTGATTACAGGGTTCTGGGTGGTAAAGAAATAAGATGGACAGAGAAGGGGATTTTAAAAGGGAAGTATAAAGTAAAAGAATGCAGTCGAAGTTGTTTCCCGCGGCCGCTGGGAGTAATTTAGTCTATATTTAAATTAAAGCTGTGTGCGGTGCTTTGCACAGCGGACCATACTAATCTTACTCCAGTAGGATAAGTTAGACCTCAGGTAGTTTGAAGTAAACGTCTTCCTAACCACCATTTCTATTTCCTGGGAATTTCAAGAAATATGCAATTTTATAATCGTTTTTTTCAGCAATACGTTAATGCAGAATAGGAAAATCTACAGATATGAATCGACAGCACTTCTAAATACAATTTAAAAAATTCGTAAAGCAGTAACTAAAGTATATTCTACTGCGTATCCTAATTGCCCACCCATAAAACCCTATACCCACCGTTTTCGTAGCACAACATGAAAGGACTTGGGGTATATGAGGGGGGCTACATAAGCCACTCTTGCTCTAACAAGAAGGAAATGCACTTTGGTACGGGTTGGTAAGAGGATTCAACTTAAAATCTGTAAATGTTGTCCGTTAGCTATCAGTGGGCTAGGTGAAGGATTTCTTAACTCAGTAAGGCGTGTTTCTGAAGAAGATGAAGCATCAACTTTGGTTAGAGAGATTGTAGCTCCGCATCAGTTCATCCGAAAAAAACGTCAGGGTTTTCCCCTGACCGGCTGCAACGATAGATTCATTGGTGGATCCCGTCCGCACCTGCCAAACAGGGCTGAAATAGGGCAAAGCGTTGATCACAAAGAAAATCAAATGGGGTTGACACCGTTAAACCAGCTGTCAGAGCCTTTTAGAGTTGGTCCTAAGCAAGGTTTTTACGTAAAAGGTGACTACGTTGTGTCGAAGGAACGTCATCTAGATAAAAAACGTAACAGTTCAAGCCAGCTGTGAAAATCATAGCGGACATCAAAGGGACAAAATGCAGACGGAATGGGGTTGGGAAGCGTAGTCTATGGGTGTGTAGTCGTCGCTGCCACCAGTGAACTAGACGTGTCAGTACTAACCTTCCTTTTGGGGCTAGACTTATTATCACAAATACCTATCTCCTCTTGCGATAGGCTCTCTGGCTGTGGCTAGACTTGACTAATCGCTCGAAATTCCATGGTAACGGCATGTTGTTGATTAATGCTTAATTAACACGAGTGGCTAAGAGTTGATGTCGAAATAAGCGTTTCTTGGATCAGAAGTAATAAAACACGTATTAACCGGAACTCAAGACGTTGAAATGGTTATTGGCCTTCTCCAGTTCTGCCCTCAAATTGTTCCGGCTACAGATCCTCCCAGGCAACTCCTTCAGTCGTGTCAATGACGGTTTCTAAAACAGGAGTGTGAGCACTCTTCAAAAATCCATAACAACGTAACAATAAAAAATGTGAATTTAAAAGAGGCTCCGTTTTGCCTCCTAAAGACGAGATTGATGACTTTCAAGTCCTATACCGGGCACCGGCACACTACCCTTAAGGCCTACGCAGACGGGTGCTCGCGACAGCCGAACCAGGGGGTATCCCCTTAGCAAACTCACTCTCTGTGGTGAAAAGACCTTACCTTGGCCAACCACATGAGTGAATCCCAAGCCGCCCGAATCCACGCTGCCCGAAACTCCACCACACGTAGACACAGAGAGAAGCGGCAGAATCGCCCACAAACCGAGGAGCGCTACCCAAGAACATCGTGGGGTAGCATCCCGTTCACTAAAAGTGCACATCGAGGATCTTTTAGCCTTAGAAGGTTAACCACAGTGGCTGCGATCTTCCAGACCTAGTTGCTTAGAAGAGGAGAGAAGTCTTGGGAAGGCCAGAGTGCTAGCAATAATTTATTTTGTTGGTACATAGTTAAGAGGAAGTTGCTCCAGAACCATGATTGGCCCGCCAGTCTGTAAAGTGTATGTGCACCCCAGTCGCGCGAGGGTAAACGTTTGCGTGTCGCAGGCGGATATGGTCTAATGCACTGGATCGAGTGTGACTGAGCGACCAAGATTTCCATTAGTTGACATCATTTGTGACGTCTGGCATCAGAGGAAGGTGGGCTGTATAATCACTACAGATCTTTGAAATCGCCATGAGTTTCATGACGCCTCTGGGAATATGATTTGTCCACAGACTACCCTCCATAATCCGGCAACAAGTTACGCTGCAAAAGAACCTGTCTCGAAGAAGAAGAAATCAGGCGTTGTATACCGACTTCAGGACAGTTGTGGGATGAGAAATTATGTTGAACAGGTGACTTAGATTATGTTTAACAGGAATATGAACTTCTCGAAATAACAACTTTAATCTATTGTGTACCGTGTCTCTAGTTACGCAAAAGATAAAGCTCTCGAGCAATAATATTTGGGCCAAAATCTTGTCACATGAGTCAAGCAAAACAAAATGCACTATAAAGCACTTGGCGAACGCAGTTACAGTTGTGCATCTCATATACCACTAGTCCAAGCATTTTTTTATCAGAAAACGATGACTACAGTGGTTTCATGGGTTGGATTTCAGAATGGGCAGCGGAATATACGTGAATAATCGCTAGATGCATTGTTATTTTATCGTATTTAAAGACGCTGTCGATTTATGTTTGTGGATTTTCATAGTCCGTATTATCGTTTAAGGTTTTTTGCGGAAAAACCAGCTTAAACAAATGCAGGTTTCTTGAATTTTCTGAATAGAAAGAAATGGTGGTAAGGAGGTCATCTACTTCAACTTATCTAAGCTCTAAATTTCCATTGAGGGTCTGGGCAAAATATGAATCGTACACTTTTAAACAACTATAGTTAATTTTACATGCATTCAGGCAGGGTCATTAAATGTGGGGACAAGATAAGAGAAACAAAAAACGACAAGGGAGTTAGAGGAAAAATTAAGGCTTCCACCATTTTAAAACACGCGAAAACATCAGAATTAATTGATATCGACAAATTTCGAGACACCTCATCAGCTGCTTCCTGTCTTTGCATAAGAATGTTAACGAAGACACATACAGGAGTGGTGAATCTCACAGAATTACTGGTAACAGCAAGGAACATGAGTCAGTTTAAAAATTAATCGATGAAGGACGGGAACGTTAAATCAACATATGGGGAGTAGTGGATGGGAGAAGTTAACGAAAAACACGTGGGAAATTACATCAAATGGACAAACACCAGGGCAGTTGGAGGTTGACGACATGATCAAGCTGCTTTCATAGGTCAGGTTTCTCCCACCGTATGTATGCAGCTTCTAAATAGCGCAGGTTTCGGTGTGTTCGGGCTCGAACGAGTACTCGAAACGCTGTTTTAACGTCGACAGAATAACGGCTGTCTAATAGATGCTTGGTAATGGAGGACCTCGGTATTCTGTCTTCCTGCTTCAAAAGCCAATTGGGCAAGTGCTCAGCGGCCCTGGCTGCGAGCTGCATTTGCGTGCGCCCTATATATTTGCATCCGCAATTACATGTGAATTCGTAAACACAATTGGAGGTGGCGTGCAATGGCAGAGCATCATTTGCCCGTTTTAATGGAATACTTTCGGTAGAACTTAAGTAGACTAATTTTGCTGCGTTATAGGTCCTTTCTATTCTACAGCGTAATCATCGCTTGATTGTGTTGGAAATGTCGTCACCTTTGAATTGTAAGGATAGCATGATAGGTTTTTTTGGAACTGACTGTTCCAGAAATTCCGAAGAAGAAGATGCGATCACTGGAACAAGGACTTTATTTTCCTGACGTTTCGGATTCCGTCGGGAATCCTTAGTCATAGGTTATCGTAAACAGGCCTGAGACATGCGCAGAAATTTTGGCCGTAGAGGATAACTGTACTTTTGAATAAAGCGTGCCAGGTAGCCACAGTTGAATAGGGCTAATTTAAGACGAGAAAGCTCTTTTGGTAGAGTCTCACTAGAGAAAATGTTCCTTGCTCGTTGAAGGAGGTTATATACCAGGTTACGCTTCCACTAAATTGGCACGAAGCTCATGAAGTGTAGATATTGCCCTTTTCAGGTCTTTCTGTGGAAAACCGAGCGCCCTATGGAACCATCCTCCTTTCTATACATGAGGACGTCTAGGAAGGGGAGCTTGTTATGCTGCTCAGTTTTCATTGTCAATTTAATTTTAGGATGTAAAGTGTTTATGAATTTGAGGAGGTCATAGGCCTCTTCATTTTAATCAAAAATTGTGACTATTTAATCCACATATCTTCTGTATACTATTGTCGTCTTAAGTCTTGAAGACGTCGAGGAAAATTGCGTCCAACCATTATAAATCTGGGTTGCTATCTCCGACTTCGTCTGCGACCATATTACAGCAAGCTTGCACTCGTGCATTCGCGCTTGCAGTTGTCGGCGGGTTTCTACAACATAATTTTAGGCCCGTAGCTGCACTTAAGTCACTAGACGACGTTTGAATGCACCTGGCTAGGTATAGGTTATAGTATAAATATGAGAAACATGTGCCGTGGTGTCTGTTTTCTGAAGCCAAGTTGACGAGAGAACTATCCGAAACGTGTGTCTCATAATACATGATTCCCCGTTAACACTTCTCTTTCTTCTGTTTTACTACCTAGCAATGGACCTTTCAGCACTATTACTGCAAGTGGGAAAGTTTCGCTGTGAAATTCCAGTCCGCTAGGGCAGAAAAAAAACAGGATACAACTTAACTGTTACCAGGTGAATATTCTCTATCGAGATAGATGAAAGCACTTTCGGCAGATCTACGTTTCATCAACTATTCCTTCATTTCAAACCCATTATTTGCATCTTCCTGCTGCGACCTTAACTGGAGCGGTTCGCCTGGTAAAACTAACTTCTATCTGGCAACGTTTATACTTCCCACAACTACCAATAATCGCCGCCACTTTGGCTCCTCCAAATATAGCTCAATGAATACTAATCCGCTACTTGAGATGAACCCATGCCTCAACCGTAAGCTGTTCACGCCAATATTACTGCACTTAGTGTCCATGAACAGAGGAAAGATGCGAAAATCCATAAGTATGATGCTCCATAGAAAATAATTTCATTATGTAAGCATATATAGAAACGATAAAGCTAAGAAGGATGAAAAAATGTTAATTAAATGACGACCTGAGAAAACTAATTTACTCAAGACCGTATAGAAGTCAATCTTACTTACTCACCCTCGTAGGACCCAAACAGAACCGACTTCTACGGTTTGACATGCGCTGCCATATATCAAGGATGTATCGGAAGCCACCGAACACATTGCCGCTGGACCAGGCGCTGGAATCGCAAACCGTCCCATGACCACAATGTGCAGCCGGGTCATTAGAATGCAGGATCGATTAATTCCCAGTGAGCAGTTGGACGTAGTGTATTGCATACCATATCTAAACTGTCCAGTAAATTACACGGGACAGATTGTACACATGCTGGGTTCGCGCATACACGAACATAAGCTGGCAGTTCAACATGGTGATGCATTACCGCAAATGGCGGTCCAAACTTACGAGAAAGGTCATGAATTGAACTTCGCAACTTCGAGGATAATTGTCCATGCCAGCAGCAAGACAGGCCAATAACTGATTAAAGGCTGGGCGTCGGATGCCAACCCAGTTAACCGATGTATTGAGCTGGCGCCCGCATATGTTGCCCTGCGCAGGTATGTCCAGGCTCACGGCACTGGTGGTTAATTGGTCCTGTCCCACCTCTGCCCCAACGACGGTTACTTCACCCCTTCCACCTATAAATGTTGTTTGCTCTCGCTAACGATTTTACCTCTTACGATGGACACCCGCAAGAGTTCAGAAGCTCAGACTAATCAAACAATGATTCCGGTAATCGACCCGGCTTGTTCTTCTTCTTCTCCCTAAATCTATACACATATCCGGGATGCGAATTTTTGCCTCAATTCGCAGTATCAGCGGTTGGGGAGAAGGCAAGTGGCCTCGCGGTTAACTGACACACATGTGTTGAGCCAACTTGGGAGACGGGTGAAGCGAGTGTACGCAAGCAAGAAGGTCAGGCAGTTTTCAGGTCTGCCTGGCTCGACGGCCGCTGTGTCTAGTCACATTTCCTGTGGAAGGCTGAGAGAGCGAGCTGGCGTATTCAAGCGCTACTTGAAAAAAGTTGTATCTTAAGGCAGTGGGGGTCGAAAGCATTGTGCAGGAAGGTGATTAAAAATGCAAGGAAGTCGAACAGGTTGTGGGGACAGTATTTCAGTACAGCTTGGCTGGGAGGCTAGTCTCAGCACCCGGGTGCTTTCGACAGGAAACAAAAAGGTCAACACGGACAGCACTATTGGAGAAAGGGAGAAATGCTTTCATATGAGGAAAACAATCATTTTTAGGTGGTACAGGATTTCCGCTGGAGAAAGGACGTGGAGAATGTCAATCTTTTTCAGCCGGAAATAACAAGAGGTCGCATGATATTGACCTGTAGACGGGCTCTAGTAAGTGAGTATTGTCAATTCGTAATTTCATTTTAATTATTGAATCCTTGCTATTGTTATTGTTTTTATATATGCTTGCAAATTGAATATATTTTCTATCGAGAATCATATTTGTGGACTTTCTCATCTTTCTTCTGTTCATGGACACATAGTGTAGTAACATTGGCGTTAACAACTTACCGCTGAGGTATGGGTTCTTTTGAGGTAGCAGATTAGTGTTAGTTGAGGTATATTTGGAGGAGTCAAAGTGGCTGGGATTATTTATAATTGTGGGGAAGTATAAAGGTAGCCAGATACAAGTCAGCTTTACAAGGCAAACCGCTCCAGTTAAGGTCGCAGTAGGAAGATGCAACTAATGGGTTTTAAATGAATGAATAGTTGCTGATAATGTAGATGTGCCAAACGTGATCTGATCTATCCTGATAGAGGTAGCCTTAGCAGTTAAGTAGCAGTAAAATTGTACACTGGTTTTCGTTTTCGTAAAACGCCTGCCAAACCAGGTCTTATTTGTGTTTCAACTACCCTCCGCTGGTATTAGCCAGTGAATGTGCGGGTTGTCAGCATTGCGAGGATTAGTTAATGGAGACCATAAAGACCCTATCCACTGTGCGTGCAAACCCTATTGCTATCCTTGGCCGACAACGGATCAGAATTGGTAGGCTAAGATTTTACTACTCCAATGCTCGAATCTTTCTTAGCCTACGTAAGTGTCATGTTTAGTAAAACTTGTTTTATATTCCTAAAATAGTTAGCTTAAGTCTGCAAAGCTCTTCCTATGCGTAAACGCACAAGGATTTTCAACAACTTCGTGGCATCTCGGTATCTTATCTTGAAAGGCACTTTGCTTTTGGACTGGGCCTACAGGCTACAGACTCGAGCTGAATATTGAAAGGACATCAGTGTAAATGCGCGCAAGAGTGCATACGTTGTTTACGGAACAGGCGCATGACTAAACCGAAGGCATCAAATGCGTATTTGTGAACATTGGAGGCTCGCTCGCGCAAAATTAGTAACCGAAGGGCTAACCCAGTGCCAAGAGAATGACGCAGTTTCACTGCAGTCTGTCACCGAAAAAATGGAGTTGCGGAGGCGAAGTTAGCTCCGAATCGAACTTACGGATCGCCTAGCTGCGAGGCAAAAGTGCGTAATGTTGCTTTGAGATGTATATGCTGCTTATCGTCAGACGCAAACCGCGGGAAAGCGTGTTATTGGCATTAACTAAGCCAGCACTGATCCCAGATGCAACAGTTGAAAACCGAGCCAATTGTAGCGGCGTGTGCAGTCAGTGCGTTTGTGCAGCGTTGAGGAAAAGGCAATCTGACAATAATCAGGCGTCTATATATCATAGTAACTCTGCATTTATATGAGTGTAAGTGTATTGATGCTGAGAGTCCCTGTACTCTGAATTAGCACGTTTTTGGCAGAGTACACCTAACTAGAATGACCCGACTACGTTTAGATGTAAAGACAATAAGGCAGGCTTAATGGTGAAGCATATGTAACGCGACGATATTCCTCTATACCAGTTGAACCGATTGAAGTTGAGGCAGCATTTAACTAGCAGTCATTATTATTAGGTGCATACACCAGACTCAGGCCTTTCACGGTGAGTTATTCGTTAGGTTAGAGGACTATATTTTTATTTGCTTATCTGCGTAGTAAAGTACTGTAATCTACAAGGAAAATGTTAACTTAAATAGCCTTCATTTTTGGCGTGGACTGGACCCCTGATTTCTCCTGCTTCGGAATAAAGAATGTCGGAGACTTTAATTGCTGCCGGGTTGTAGAGGATGGTCTATGGGCAACTCCTTATAAGCCTTTACGTATCTCGATAACTGGTGATCTGCGACATTAGATGAACTCTCAACTTCTGATATGCCAGAGCCGAATCAGCCTCAAAACTCCTACACCTTCACGTGGCCCTACCCCGCATCTACGTCTCGCTCGATGCGTCTTCCGGGGTGAAATGGTTCACCACCCTAATGTATGGATATTAGCAAGTCTTTACCCTCGTTGCTGTCTTCTTAATCTTGATGATGTCATTGCTTTCAGAAAGTCCACCACTGAACAGAATGATAACCACAAGGCGCTGCTAACGTATCTTCGTTACCCTGGGTTATGGCTAAACCCCCTTAAATGTTCCCTCCTGCGTGACTGAGCCACTTACCTTGTACAAAAATATTAGCCGGAAGGGCATCCAATTCTCTCACCAGATAATAGAGCCATTAGGTTTTGGTCAACGCCTTCTTCTACAACCGACATTCGAAGCTGCATTGGCATCGCCTCTTACTATAAGCGATTCATACGTGGTCTTTCGGAGATTGTGCGCCCCCGTATATCCTCACAGAGAAAGAGATTGTGACTTAACATGCCAATATCGGGTCGGGTCTAAACATGCAAATATCGACGCTCTCGCCAGACGCCAGTGTTATCGATTTGGTCGCAGCTATCATCATCAGTAAACCTACACGGTATCATTGGGCTGTTGCCCAAGGCACTGATCTCGACATGGCCATAATCTAACGGCGTGCGTCGGCCTACGGATAGAGACCTTCGTGGTTCCTCTGAGAGTGCCAGAATTGTATGGAATCATTGGGCGCAGCCTTTTATGGACAATGAACTGAGCTTTTTTTTAAGGACAACATCAACATGTCGCCACGCTTAGTGGTCCCTGGGAGTTTGGTCATACCCGCTCTGAGCGACTTACACCACGACTTGGGTCATGTCGGCCAGGCTAAAACAGAGGCAGCGGTACGCCAACAATTCTGGTGGCCAAGCCTTGGAGAGCTGCGTCAGTTTTTAGGGTCCTATCCCCGTCCGCGGGCTCCTCTCCAATATATGGCCACCGGATTTCCTGTTGAGCCAGTGGGCATTAACGTTTTTGGGTCCTTACCCATCACACTCGGCGGTATTCGATATATGGTGGTTATTGTCGATTATTTCACAAAGTGGTAGACGCTGTACCCCTTTCATGCCAAGACGCCGCTTCCGTCGCTTATGCATTTCTGAGCGCCTGGGTCTGCCGGTTTGATGCCCCTTCATCACTCCACTCTAAATGCGATGCCAACTTTGAGAGTAAGCTCTACCGCGACGTCTGTGCTATCCTACAAACCCATAAGATGCGCACCACCCCAGCACATCCTGCAAGTAATGGGCAGACTGAACGTATGAACTGCACTGTTATCAATTTACTCAAGGCTTTCGTCGATAGGCAACAGCTGGGATATTACATTTCCTTACGCCTTGATGGTCCATCGAGGCATTGACCAACCTTCGACGGGCTGTTCCACTTCCTTTCTCTTTAACCTTCGGTAACCCTCTTATTCCTTACTCTCATCCCTTAGACACAACGGTTATTCCCCATAAACCATTTGCTTCGCATACAATCTGGCAGGATCTCACCTTGGGAAGGCGTAAAATCGTCAGAAGACCTACTTCGACCAACACATTAATGGCGCTGCATATTCGCCCGGTAATTACGTTCTCCATTTGCATCCACCTGTGCGAACGCCCGTTCGTTGTCGCTGATTTCATTCATCCTTTCACCTACATTATGCGAGACGCAATCCATCCCTCCGGCACCACATTCCCAGTTCAATTTGAAAAATTGAAACCTTACAGGAGACGACTCCCCTCCGCGAACCCAAACACATTTTGCCCCGCCCATCTAGTCTCGCAATCCTCCTACGAGGTGGATATCGATGACCATGACCCCTCTACGGCTCTGAGCACAGACTCCCTCTTAAAGGGAGGGGGGAAGGGCGTGTAAGAAGCCAAACTGATCATTTCTCGGTAGGGTCTGCAGCCAGTAAAAGTGGAGGGCCGAACTGGAGAAGGTTAATAACCATTAGAAACTTTTGGGTTCCGGTTAATGCATGTTTCGTTCGTTCTGATCCATTAAACTCTTATTTCGACATCAGCTCTTACGTGCTCGTGTGCAAGAATGATAAACCAACAATATCCCATTATCTTGGAACTTCTGGCGACGAATTAAATCCAGCACAGACGGAAAGACTATCGGAAGAGGAGATTAATATTTGTGATAATAATTCTAGTCCCAAAAGGAAGGATAGGACCGGCAAGGGTATTACACATCGACTTGGTGGCTCCTATCGATAGCGTTTATTCTTCGCGAAGCCAGGCTGGTATGTGGTTGCGTAGCCTCTTCGCTAGACGTCACCTCGTTCAGTCAACACATCCAACTCCACAGAAGCAGGTGAAGGAATAAATGCACATGGACGTGGCCTGCAACAGTAGTCGGTCTGGCTTAAAGGTAAATGGGAGAAAGCACGTGTTTGTCAATACTTAATGTTACTTAATAATTGTTGAGTGCTTATTGGTTTCCGATAGACAGACGTCGGAATTTTGTCGTCTGGTTTGCGGCAGAATAGAACGTCCAGGAATGGTAGTCTGTAAACATCGAATTTTTTATTTACACCTCATCAATGACCTCAGTTGTTAGGGACCCCATTGGAGGGACTTTGTTTTACTCGTGTGTAATCCTTACGAAGGTGCAGAAGATATTGAGGCAATTTTTCGTGACGCTGATACAATCCTGATTTGTTGGCTATCAGCCCTCCTCATCGCAGTTCTGGTATAGAGGGCCCCGATTATTTCGACAGTGATAGGACGTGGAAGTGAATAGTGAGGTAACATCGAATGAAATCATCCTTTCGCAATTATTTGTACGTATCCTACATTCCTGCTTATAACTATCGAAGTAAGGAGGCGCCTGAGTGAAGCAGTAGCAACCATCGTCCCAGCAGCCAACGCCTATGTACTGTTCTCGACTGCTCCCATCCTATACTGAGTGATCAAAAGCAAACTGCCAGCCCAAAACACCTCTGTGTGCATATTATTATTAACCTGCCCCTGTGGGGCAGGGTATATTGGTCGCACGAGCCGGCGTTTACCTAAAAGAGTCCCAGAACACATTTCACCATGGTTAGGGAAGGGCCAACTAAAGGGTATAAACAGTTCCATTCTAGCGCACCTGGTAGACTCAGATCATCGCGTGGATACCAAAGAGGCCTTCCAAGTGATCTACAAATACCCTCAAGCTATTCACAATGTTTTGGACAGCGTCTGTTTGTTACGACAGAAGCGGCCGCCATCAGGCTACGCCTACCGATGTTGTGCGCCCGAAAGAACTTCGTCGCGGTGCTACAGTTACCATGGTCAAAAGCCGCTGATCTAACAGCCAGCTACCGAATACTAGTCACCCCAAACGCCGATCAGATTTTCACCCCGATACCCACCCCCCCTCCTCTTCCCCCTCCCCTGACAACCGTTTTATTTTTGCAACCAACCCGCATAGTTTATTTACTTACCTTCCACATAACTGTAAAGGCCTGACTAGAATTTATCGGAAAAAATGTATGTTTGCCAATCCATCTTCTGTATTTTTCAATGGGAATTTTGGAAAAATTACCCAAGTACCAGCCTCCACAGACATCCGTCAATATTTACTCTAGCCACCCATGGTTATTGGGTTGTTGTCTGCCAGTGACTGATCACACTTACACGGTTCATCCTTTACGAAGAGTTTCTGTATCACCTTAGATCTGTTTGCTTTCTATCAACAGAGGTCTCATGAGATTGCAATGAAGCGGTCTTGAGTGTGAATAATAAATAAATGAATTGTGTATCTAAAGGCCAATGGGCCCTCTCATTACAAACTTATTGCTGTGGTAAAATTAAATACAAAGTTGACAGTTACATCATAGGGGTTTGTGTTAAACCCTAGCAACTGCGATCTTCGAACCATGGTTCCTTAGGCGAGAAGAAGTCGTTGAAGGCCAGAATAATAGGATTAGTTTATTCTGTATACACCGGGGAATAAGAGGAAACACGTTTGACATCGGAGCGCATGACCAGCCAGTAGGCTAGCCGGGTCATAAGTGCAGCTAATTAGCAGGAATCCCAGCGGCCAGCGTGAGCTTTCATGGTCTGGCGCTTGGAGGTTATTGGCCGGACAGACTTCATTGACGTAGGTGTGCATGCATCTTATTCGCCGCCGGTGGGACCAACATTGCGGCATCTGTGATTGGCAGTTAAAGTGACCACCTTCAGTGCAGACGCACGCGTTAGCAGTGGTGAGACACGTGGCATGCTTGCCTTTGATGAGTGAGGCACCACAGTCACAGGTGACCGTAAACAGCTGTATACCAACGGTAATAATTAGTATGTTATATATATTAAATCAGATCCGATATACAACGGACCGTCATTTAAACTAATAGTCGACAGTATTAGGCAAATAAAGTGAAATGAGAGTACAGCTAGCCACCGATTTCCAAGCAAATATAGGAGAAGGAACTGCTTAAATGGGTAGTGAGATTGATATGGTATGATATGATGCAGTGAGAAGGAATCGTTATGTTTAGGGTCCTGAACGATTCTTGTGGTGAGAAAAAATCATACAGCATCATGCGAGTTAGACAAGTGGAGCTAATCGGGTAAAATGGGGGTAAAAGGAATTTTATCCTGATTATCCCTTTTCTAAGAGACCCGCAAACAAGTAGAAAATAGGTAGAAACGATGAGGAGACCATAGAAGTCACTAGATCGTCCTCTAAATGCGACTAAACAGACTTCAGAGTCCACCGACAAGTTAGCATGAACGTGAGAAACTAACGACGATCATCCACAGAAACCTCAAAGACCACCGTAGGGTTGCAAACGAAGAAGAGTATACCTCATTAAGTCATGATGCTTAACTCCGTTTTAACTCTTTGAGGTATTTTGTGGTCGAGACTTAAACGTTTGAAGGACCGTTTCAGCGTCTAGAAGTAACGTGTTTGGGAAGGAAACGAACAGTTCGAGTTTTGCTTCCTCGAGATTTAAATGCAAGTGAGATAAGCAAATTGCTACTGATAAAGCAGAATTGCCAGGGGTGCTCTCACGTATCCCGATTAAGGCCATTTATCTTTAAGTAGTAAATTTAGCCTGGGTTTTCCTTCCTAAAAAACCACCAAAGAGGTGTAATTGATATTTTTTGGAGTTTCCTTCCACTGGTATGA
>JAYGXS010001490.1:0-13697 GCA_036362985.1 Ligula intestinalis
ATTTAATTAGGCTAATTGTTATGTTTAGCTGCTAAGAAGTACCTGCAAGGTCTACAGTGAGCTAAAGATGAGAAACTATGATAATGGGACAAGTCCAAACTAATATAGCTGAACAATCATGAAATAAGAGAATCAACTGCATATGCATATGTATGCACTAGCGTCTGAACTAAGTAATGATTTATTAGCCAAGCAGCTTGAAACAGAGCTGGATAAGGAATTTTTTAAGTTTTAATTTACCTAGCGCAGGAATATAAATCGTAAAATCAGCTAGGAGGATCAGACTGAACTAGAACAGAGCCAGTCAAGATCTGAGTTAAGATACGCCTACTGTATCATTTAAACTACTCTTGTGGCTAGCAGTAAGTAGTGAGAGCACAGCGAGATAGGTAGGTTATTTGGTGTAGTAACTTCGGTGTTTTGCATGGGGAAACGTGACCTTTATTTTGTCGACTCCGAATCCGAGTAATTTTTGCCGTATCTTGATCTGGCCTATTTCGTTCTCACGCGCGAAGTTCGCGCGAGTCGTTTAGGGGGCACAATGTGGTTAGTTCAGTGAAATAACTACTCAATAGCCTGCTCCAGTAGTAGCACCGTCCTACGAGCGCTTCCATTTCTAGTGGTAACGATGCATTTAAGATGCTGAGAGCAAGCCACGTCCATTACCATGACCTGGCTGCTAGTTCACAAGTCATCTGAATAATATTTGCCGCACAAAGCTTGGTGTATTTTATATTGCCCGCCAGCTGCTACTGCTATAGCTTACGGAAGTATCCTATCGAGTTTGTCTGTAGATATTATAGACTGACAGTGTACAGAGCTTTAAGTATTGCAGATAGGAAGAATAAAGGGTGAGACTTAACTCTTTCATCTTAACTTGAGGGGGGAGGAATAGCTTGCCTTTGGGTCTTTCTTCGTGGTGGAAACCGTTTCTTCATATCGGGAAAGGCGAGGCGCTGATCGACCCATCCATCGGCCAGCTGGTGGAGGAGGTTGGCTGTGTGATATGTGCGATAGAAGTGTGTGACGCGACGGAGGGAGTAGACAGATTTGTGCTTGTACCCGAGCTGGTTGGAGGTGCTTGTGTGTTGGCACCGTTCGTCTGTTGGGTAGGGCCCCTTTGGGCCGCCCTTTTTGCCTTTGCGGTAGCGAGCCTACTGGTCTCATAGGTAGCTGTGTAACTTTTTCTGTACGTCACCAAGCAGGTCGGCCCTGTGTGAGTTGTTCCCAGGTCTTCGTGTTGATTTGAAGGCACTTCATAGAGTTTTTCAGGGTGTCCTTGTAGCGCTTCTTTTGTTCTCCCTGCAGGCGAGCCCCCTCAGCGACATCACCGTAGAGCAATCGCTTTGGTAGTCTTTTGTCGTCCATCCACGCCAGATGGCCGCTCCAGCACAGCTGTCTCTGCATAAGCATGGCGTAGATGCTGAAAGTTTGCACCCTCTCCAGCACCTCTGTGTCCGAAACCCTGTCCTGCCATCGAAACTTTAGTATTCTGCGGATACAGCTCAGGTGGAAATGGTTCAACTTTTGAGCTTGGTTTGCGTAGACGGTCCAGGTCTCTGCTCCATATAGGAGTGTTGTGAGGACGACAGCCCTGTAATCTTTAGTTTGGTAGATAGTTGCAGCCCGTGGCGATTCCAGACGGAAGCTTTAGGCCGACCAAATGTTTGACTAGCTTTGCAGATTCGGTGAGCAGTCTCGTCATCGGTTTTGCAGTTGCGGGACCGCGTGCTGCCTAGGTAGGCGAAGCGTTCCACAATCTTTCGTTCAGTGTTGTTCACCTTTATTCGTGGAGCATTACAAACAACACCGGGTGGCGGTTGATGAATTACCATCGTTTTGGTTGTGCTGATGGTAAGTCCAAAGTTGGCGCAGCCGTTGGCGAATAGGTTCATACTTCTTTGCATGTCCACTTCTGTTGCGGTATTTAGTACACAGTCATCCGCGAAGAGCAGGTCGTGGAGTATGGCCTTGGAGACGCGCGTGGGCGCTACTATACGTCGGGCGTTCAAGAGTTGCCCGTCAGTTCTGTAAGTGATGCCAAGGCCAGGGTTCTCCTTTCTATGGGCGTTCATCAGCATGGCAGAGAGCATGATACTGAAGAGGGTTGGCGCGAGGACACACCCTTGCTTCACCCCGTTTGTCACTGCGAAGGCCTCGGATACTGTTCCGTCTTCAGTTACGCTTGCCCTCATACCGTCGTGGAGCTGGCGTACCATGTGGATGAGGTGATCCGGGCAGCCGAATTTATGCATGATTTTCCAGAGTCCGTCCCAGTTCACCGTCTCGAAGGCTTTGGTCAAGTCAACGAAGGTCGCGTAAAGGTGAGTATGCATCTCTGGACACTTCTCCTGTAGCTGTCGCACGGCGAAGATCATGTCTGTGGTGTCACGATTGCGGCGGAAACCACGCCGGCTTTCTGTTAAGAGTCATTGTTGTAGGTGGATTTTGAGGCGGTATATGAGGACACTTGCGAAGATTTTCCCTGCATGGTTGAGCAGCGAGATATCTCGGTTATTGTCGCAGAGTCGTCTGTCTCCTTTGTGCTTGTAGAGGTGGATGATTGTAGCGTCCTTGAAGTCCTGGGGTACTTGCCCTTGACGCCATATGCTCTGAAAGAGTTCGGTCAGGTGACATATGAGTTGCTGACCGTCACATTTGTAAATCTCAGCAGGAATAGCGTCTGGTCCAGCTGCTTTCCCGCTGGATAATTCCTGCACTGCTCTGATGGTCCCCTCCGCCGTGGGTGGGAGATTTAGTTCATAGTTGATTTCTATCTGAGGCAAGCGGTCGATGGCAGCATCCGAAATGGTGGACGAACGGTTTAGTACGCTTTGGGAGTATACACTCCAGCGCTTCAGTATCTGTGTCTTCTCAGTGATTAACGTAGCTCCGTCAGTGCTGAACAGGGGTACTTTTCTTTTCATTGTGGGACCGTAGACAGCTTTGAGCGCAGCGAATAAATTTTCCAGTTATTTCGGTCTGCATAGCTTTGTATTTCCTCGGCATTTTGAGCCATCCAGGAATCCTGTATTTCCCGCAGTCGCTGTTGTACACAGCGGCGGCTCTGTTAGAAGGTTGTTTTAGAAATATCGGAAGAATGATCAAGGTAGGCTTTGTATGGGCGGTTCTTGTTATTGAGTAAGATGCTGATATCTGCGTCATTCTCGTCAAACCAGTCCTGGTAATTGCGACGTATATTTCCAAGGACACGTTTAGCGGTCAGTTGGATAACGAGTTTTGCATTGCCTAAGTGGATAAAAAATTAAAAAAGAAGGTAAGGCAACTTCAACGTGCCGAATACATTGCTGTCTAGACTTCGATCCTTCATCCCTTTAGGTTATAACGGCAACCGGCGCACCTAATTGCCTAACAATTTACAATCCTGTTGCCTGAAAATTAGAAAATAGTTGTCAAACACGCCACCCCAGTCATGGCTGGACGGCGTTATCTCAGCTGACTGAGTTTAACTCCCCAGCTGCTATTCGGCGTGTGTAAAACGGAGAAAGAGGAGTAATTGCGCGCAAGCTATTCGTCGTCAATTTTGCCGAATAGAGACAGCCCTACGATTTCGCCCGCGCTATCTCAATCCTACAACTTGTCTTGAAATGCGAACATTCTCCAGCTATTTAATCTGGACTGAAAGTAGCGGAAAGTAGTGCGACTTGAAAGGCTGGCGATCACTCTGTTTTAGAAGTATTGCAATATTTTAAATAAGCACTAAGACCTACCTGATAGGAGCTTAGATGCGGCCGATCGCAGCCCTACATAAATCGGGTTGGTCTAGGAAATATATAGTAATATATAGTCAGCCGGTTTTACGAGTGCTTTTAGGGCTGTGTCTAGGACGCCTCGCAGAATTCTGTTTCCTCTAAGCCGGCGCTGGAGATTATTGCCGTCACACCTGCGGTCATTTACCTTTCCCGTGTGGTCAGTGGTTTTTTAGACTTCCCGTGCACGTCACGCATAACGCTACATGTATGCAAGTTTCGACCTACCTATAGGACAGCCGCATGCACCGCACAAAGGCTTGGCTGGCGTGGCCCACTGACATGCAACCATTAATCTGCCTACCCGGTCGGACTAAGCACCTTTCAAGCCTGACACACACACACAGCAACTCATGTGACGGCTACCAAACAGACATCCCTTCAGACACGGCCTGCTAGCCTGCGGCTACTCGCTCGTCTGACATTCACATTTATATTGCCTTCCTCCACTTCGTTTCTTACAGAATGCACATTCCCTATCCCTCTGAATTTTCACTTCTTCTCTTCTCCTAAGGAACGGGTCTTGAATAAAGCACTGGGCAGGGTTTTACCTCATTATCTTAACCCCATGCGATAGGCACACTGGACGGACTTCTGATTATTCATTAGAAGACCATTGGCCAACGACCGTGCTAAGACGTGTTTCAAATTATCTTTTAGAACCTGGAGAAGTGCCTGATTTTTAATTGGGTGACCAAAAACCATATAATTAGCATATTTCACATACAAACAGTCACTTGCAACAGCATCTAAGGGAGAGCGAAGCATTTTCCAAGAAGTTTCCATGAAGTGCGGAAGTTGAATGCATAGTACGAATGGAAGCCTAATGGTTGGAACACTAAAAAACAACTAAGGTTCTTTAATATCGTGATTTCTTAGCACAAGCAAGTGATCGGGAATTTTACAAAAGACAATTGGGCAACTTCCTGATGTTTACAGATGGGAGTGAGCAGCAGTCGTGTCGCAAGCGTTCAGGAGACTACAAGGAGGCTTATGAGCATTTAAAGTAATAAAACCTTGAATTATCTTTGAAGATATACCAGATCATGATGTTTTTGTCCGTTAAGCCAACTTTGTCGGCTCAAGTGACCTGACAGAAAACTGGAATTATGGGAAACCTGTGTCTCTTGCCTTCTGAAATTAACTCTGTTACCCCTGTTTGTTGCCTGTTCATTGGTTTTTTGCTTTCTCTCACGTTTTTCTTTCCTTCTTTTTTTCTTCCTCTTCCCTTGTACAACCTGCCCTACAATGCTCACCTCCGGCTTGTTCTCCTTTTAAGCACCGTGAGCAACCGACCAGCTAGACGGTGGACTGTTGTTGGCGGTGAGGGAGAGATTGGGGTGGACCCTCGGCGCATTTTGTTATAACCTAGTGTGTTCCTCTGTCAACACTGATTATCTTCCCCAGTACGTGTTAGGAAGAGAATACAGAACAGGATAACAGCTAGAACTTTACTATCACTTGTACTAGTACATCAACTCTGCTCCGTGTGTCCAGCAGCTTGCCTTCTGTGGTTGGTCTCGCTTCGGCAGCAGTCTCGGGTCGTCGTCAGCGTGTCCCACAACGGAGTCCCCGTTTTGCTGGCAGCCTCGCTACTTAACACTTTGACTGCGACTCTCAAAATAGTCTGCCCCTGGGGCAACGTTTTTTAAACCTCCATTACTCTAGGCCTAGACGTGTACCATATATGGCGCACGTCGCAGTTTGGGACATTACTGCATGTACCACATATGGCGCACGTTGCAGTCAAAGTGTTAAGGGGCAGTCATCATTGCTTTCCATTGTCTCTACAAATGGCCATACGTGCACTCGCTAACATGCGCCGTACCGCGTGACCTCACTTATAGGGAACCACAGCAGACGCGTCTTCGACCGCGTTCCCACCCGCCATCACGGTGGCCAAGGTCTGCTACACCAAACCTCCCTACGGTGGATCTATCTCCTCTCCTCCATGTTTTCGATAACGGAGCAGCCACTCCCGACCAAGCTGCTCCGACTCCTCCTCCTCCTCCTCGCCGCCAGGATTGAGGCCCACCCGGTGGGGCTCCGGATCCAACAAGGGCTACTAGCCAGCCAACCTCACTGATAGCAGAACTCGGCTCCAGGGCCATCTGACTTTGCGTGTCTTCTTTGTCCTAGCCTAGTCCGCCCTTTGAAGGTCGCGCAACTTGGCCCATTCTCTGTATGCGCCGGACTGGCCTTACGTGACCTCGTACTGTCTGTCTGTCTGTCTGACGTGCTCCATCATCAAAACACTGCCTCCATTACACGATAGGTGACCGATCAGCTGGGCGGTGGATTGTTGCTGGCGGTGGGGGAGAGAGTGAGGTCGACCCTCAGCGCATTTTTCCCTCACTAAAAACAATCAGATGCGCTTGAAGCTATCAAGGTGCACTAAAAGCCGTGGCTTGGAAGATTGCCAACTGACAGGTTAACTCGGATACCGCAGTCACTCCAGTGCGTGTCTTGTTTTGTGGAGTGGAGTGGCTGAGAATCAGGCTCAGTGGCTCCTTCTTAATGCGTCTTTTATGGTACTCCCAGGCAGAAGCCTACCTAGCGAGGTGTGATGTTGGTACGTGTGTGGAGTGCCAGTCACCTACACCTTTCCCTTATCTCCGATCTTCTCTATTTTGTCTTGACGTCGCGTTCAGGCGTGAGGGTGGTCAGAGAGCGGGGTAAATCCGGCGAGTCTACTGTCACTGTAAAACCAGTCGTAGTCGCCGCGTTGCTTGAGCTTGCCGAAGCTCGTGGCGGACATCCTCGAGAGCGATGGTCCAACTGTCAGTTTTGCGAATTCGAAGTTTAGTTTGGGTACGGAGCTTTAATTGGTCTTAGGTTTGGTTTCGAGGTTGTGTCTTGAGCGTCTTACTGAATTCCATAAATCCTAAGTTAACGCAGATTGTGCGTTTAATCACAAGAATATGCCCACCAAGTTATGAGAGATGACTGCCTTTAAGGTTAGGGTAATTCCTCTTCCCGCTGATATCAGTGGTTTTTAGCCATCCCCAAATAGGTTTCCTAAAGCCATGAACGAAACAAACTCTTTCAATTTACAGCTCAGGTATTAAGACATAATACGACAGTTCCCCCGTCGATTTCGACGATTGGCACCACGCGCTCCAACATACCGCAGCAAACGCTGAAGCAAGCCGCAACCTACACAGAGGCAAGCTGGGCAAGCAACACGAAAGTGACAGCAAGCGGGAGCAACGGAGAGAACTTGCACGAGAGTAAACAGGAGTTTAGGCAGACTCGCGCAGAATCTACCCACTCGCTCGCCTCTCCCACCTCCGTTTCCGGTGTAAAGACAAAGTCACTAAGACCGGGTATGAGGGAGGGTGTAGATGGCTGGCGCGATAAACACTCAGCACGCGCACACTTGGCACAGCCATCTCGCTAGGTATGCGCCCGACTGCGCGGGAGCACCATAAAGGCCACATTAAGAGGGAGCCATTGCAGCCTGACTCTCACTCCTCCCTCTCCTTCTGTACGCACACACAGACACACGCGTACAGAAGGAGCAGCTACGTAGGGGGTCCGAGTTTTCCCGTCAGTTGGCAGACCCTCCAAGCCACGGCTTTTAGCGCACCGTGATAGATTCAGACGCATTCGGATTTATTATAGTGAGGAGAGAAACGCGCCGAGGTCGAAATCACTCTCTCCCCCACCGCATAGTGACCGCCTAGCTTTTCGGGCACCCGAGGTGGGGCCTGAGACCCTGTGGGAGCGCGAACGCAGTAACCAACAGTGAGTCAGAAGTGAAAGAAAGTACCAGCGCCTTCCAGGCCGGAGGGACCGTGGTTGGCTAGGGACTGGCGTTGCATGTGCATACAGACCATTGGATCTCAGAAGGGTGAGAGCAGCCCTGCATGAAGCCTGGGCCAACACCCTCCTGAGAGGGGTGTGTGTGTTCAACCATCGGTTTCGATGAAGTCCACCAAGTGAACCAACAGGTTGGTACAGTAGGTGACGGCCTCAGGGGTTAGTTTTAAGTGATAGAGGACATAGTTAGCGGCTCCGCACTCTTTACCTTCTCCCATGAGCCTCAAAGAGACTAGACAGGTCAGGCGTGGGCTGCTGTATCACATACAAGCCAATACACCACCTAACCTAGTCGTAAGTGACAGTAGCCTTTTGTGCTGGTACTTCTGTACTATCTCTCCTCACCAACCCATAGTAGGTGTGAACACAGGCCCAAGGAGGCCGAGACTGATGCGGCTACTACTGTATCTACTACGACTGGCTAACGACGTAGCCGAGTCTCAGAATCAGTAATATCTCTGACGCTAAAATTTGTCAGAAGTGACGCTGGTTTGAGTAAGCTCTGGGGCGCATATCCCTTTGTCTCAACAAGGAGTGTGACTCTGAGTTAGAACTATTTCGTGCAAGCACATGCGTTGACCCTGAGCAGAAAAGCATTTGCCTTAGTTTCCACCCTCTCAACTCTATCCATCAGGCTGTGTCTTCTTAGATACTAAGATACTGCTGCTATAGGTACGTGCTTATACTACGAGTGCTAGTATCTATTACTCATGTATGATAAGGCCAGTAGATAGCATACTGTAAGTATTTCTTGTGTGTGCTTTTCAAGAAGTCGCACCCAATATGCACTCGCAATTTGTGTGAGATAATAGTGATTAGCATTTGGATAGTAATAGGGCATTTGTAAAGTAATGTACAAGTCCTACCATGCACTTATGTCATGCACTTTGCCGCCTATAGCCTAACTAGAGACCTACCACAGTATCCATCTATAGCTTGAACTTTTCAGAACGCCTGCTCGTATCCCGTTGATCCCAGCACGTTGTGAGAATGGGGGTTTAGGGTATTCCGAGTAGAAACCCAACTTCAGTAACTGTCAAACCAGAGTGCTGGAAACCAAGGCTGGTACAGCTACTGATATTTCTAATAGTGCTAAGTCGGGGTGCAGCTGGTTGGTAGCATTTCTGATACTATTTTTGACTGCATGAAGTTATAGCCAGCTAGAATTTAAAGTGGGCTAGATTTGAATTTGGTGTAACTAATAAGGCAATTTAACTGCTGCTGTCACATTTTACAAAGTTTGGACCAAGATACTGCTGCTAGAGGTAATATGCCACTGCTAAGAGTGTTAATTCTAGCAATAAAAGTTGGGAAGTAATATATTCTTAAAATTGTATCGATAGTTGACATGACAGTCTAAGTCAGTGCAGCAGGAATAAGGAAATATTAGTGATGCTGGTAGCAATAGTGATAGTGGTTATTCCTATAAAAGTATTCAAAATTCAGTAGTAAGACATGCATCCTATTTTATCAATTTATTATAACAGGTGGAGGTATAAGCTTACCACGATACAAGTACGGTACCAGAGGACTACAGTGTTGCTGAGATTGCAAAAGGCTAAAGGTCTGACTGGGCTTTGAGGACTAGACTGTACTATCAGAGCTTAGGAAATCTAGCTGAGAGACTTGACTGCGTACGCTAAGAGGTACATTTGTGTATAAACTGTATAATGAAGTTACAACCAGCTAGATTATAATTATGTGTATTTAATAAAGCGAATTTACTGCTGTGGTTAGAACAGCTAGACTGTACCAAAAGAATTAAAGAATAGCAAGCTTACGCGCATCCTAGGCTTCATGCGGGCACATGTTTCCGCATGTGAGACACCCGTGTTGTCTTGAGAGCATACATTCTCTGTGTGAGCTTGCAGATCAGCAGATTTAGGCTGGGTGATTTGGCCTAACATCTAGCAGATTTGGTTGTCTTACGAGCTATGTAGTCGTTTACGTTGATCGAGCGCCCTGATTGGGTTTTGAATGGCCAATGACTGCCAGATTTGTAGGTTAGCGAGTGCGCCCACTTAAAGGCCCCTAGACTCCTTGAACACGTTGAACGTGCTTGTTTGGTTTTCCATATGTAAGGCCAATGGAACCACCCTTGTAGCAATGGTCTAGTTTGAATGTGGTTAACCCCCAGATAACTAGCTCGGCGTAACTTCTCTTCAGTAGGGGCGCATCTTGCTCTAGAAATTCGCTAAGCTGGATGAGAAAACAAGCATCCATTATTTTGCAATAAGCATATAAGGTGGGAACATGAGCCTACGATCGTCCTTTTTTTCGCCCGAGATGCATGTGTAGCACACACGGGTATTTTCCTTTCACTGGTTGTGTCTAGTACGTTGTACCTCCCCCGTGTGGGAGGCACAGACTGGTTGTGTCTAGTACGTTGTTCCTACCCCGTGTGGGAGGCACAGATCAGCAGGTGTGTGCAGATTTGCCGTTTGATGGCAGTTGTGCGGTTATCCTGAGCGGGTTGTCTGTTCGGAAGCTGTTAGCGCGTTTTTGACGGCTATTGCCGATCGGCACTGTGATTGGCTTGCGAGAGGCCAATGGCTATCCCCTTTGCAGATGAGCCTGTGTCCGAGTAGGCCCTAAATTTCTAAAATGAGGCCCCTCTTACTCTAGACGTTAGCGCAGTAGGTTAACAAAGTGTTTCCTATATTTTTGTAATACCTGGGTGAGAAAGCAATCATCCAATATTACACTATAACCACACCAGATGGGAATGTATGCTAACCATCGCCCGTTTGTTTGCCATGGATGACTAGGTAAGCAACCCGTGTTTTCCTTTCGGCGTTTTTGTCGAGTACGTCCACCGCGTGTGGAGGAACGTAGGTCAGCAAATACGTGCAGATCTGGCATTGTTATGGCAATTGTGCGACTATCCCGAACGGGGTCTCCGTTGGCTAGCTGTCAGCGCGTTTTGTCGGCTATTGTCGATCGAGCGCTATGATTGGCTTGCGAGAGGCCAATGGATATCCCCTTTGCAGGTGAGCATGTGTCCGACTAAACACGTAGGCGCCTTAATTTCGATCGGAAAAATCAAGTTACTTTGCGTAATGGTGTTACAGTCGCTTAAAATAATACCCTTAAAATATTCACCAGCGACATCGTCATCATCATCATGTTCGGCATTTATGGTTTTGGGTCCCCTTTAACACCATCGAAGTAAGTCAACTCGGACTGGGTTGACGTAGGTAGTGGGGTTCCTCAAGGCTCCGTTCTCGGTCCTCTACTCTTCATTCTCTATGTAAATGACAGCCTTCAAAAACTGGACTGCGGTAAAATCATGTTCGCCGATGACGTTAAACTCTGGCAGGTCATTAAGCGCCCAAGCGACCGAGATGCTCTGCAAAATAATCTTTGCAAACTGCAGACGTGGTCTGAGAGAAGGCTGCTGGATTTCAATGTGCAAAAGTGTGCTGTCCTCCACCTGCGTCCAACAAACTACCCTATCCCCCAGAGCAGCAGGACATATAACCTGAAAAACATCCAAATTCCCGTAGCATCTACGCAAAAAGACCTAGGCATTTGGATACAGAGTAATCTGAAGCCCTCATTAACGTCTGTCAAAGCTGCAAATAAAGCCACGGGAGTGCTGCACGCTATCAAAAGGGCGTTTCTAGCCTTCGATGAAGATCTCTTTGGCAGAGTGTACGGCACATTTGTTCGACCACACCTAGAGTATGGCATACAGGCGTGGCGGCCATGGCTATCAAAGGACACAGCATGTCTGGAGAAAGTGCAGCGTCGGGCAGCAAAGCTAGTAAGAGGTCTAAAGAACCACACTTACATAGATAGACTGGCATGCCTTAATTTATTCCCTCTGCATTACAGGCAACAAAGAGGGGATCTTATCTTAGTTTACAAGATAATAAACGGTCTTGAGAAAGGATTACGCTTTGAGGATATGTTTCAGTGGCACCCCACACCTCATCTCCGTAGGCAAAAAATGAAGTTTTGCACGAAGATGTCCGAGCTAAACCTCCGCTCTGAATTCTCCACGCAACGTGCCATCCAACAGTGGAACAACCTTCCAGTCAGTCATGGAGGCCACTTCCCTTTAGATGTACAAATAACGCTTGGATAATCACATGCGTCCCCTCTCTTCCCTCCAAGTCTGAACTCTAAAAACAAGACATATATTGTAAAAAACAATGCTACTTCCTGTTTGTCAATACTATGTTAGACGTGGTAAATGTTTATAGGTGCTTGTACACATTACAAATAGGGTTTTCAAAGGCATTGCCAATTACCCTGAGGTCTCCTGCGGGTTTTGAGATAGATCCTAATTTTGGAGATGACGAGCCGGTGGTCGGTCCCTACATCGGCACTTGAGAGGGGTAACCAGTCAGTCAACGACTGAAATGCACTACCCATGCTCTGTTGCTGGTCAGCGTCCGTGGGCGAGGCTGAAAGGAGAGCAAGAGACAACTGGTGAACTTTGAAATTGTGGACGTGCAGAAGAAGACGAAGAAGAAAAGGAAGAAGAAGAAGAAGAAGAAGAAGAAGAAGAAGAAGAAGAAGAGGAAGAAGGAGGAGAAAAGACGAACTAGAAGAGTAGAAAAAGGAATAGGAAGAAGAAGAGAGTGAAAGAGGGAGATAGGGAGAAGAGGCGAGGGGGGGAACGCAGACAGGCCGAGAGAGAGGGGAGGAAATCAAGTATAGAAAAGAACAATGAGAGCAAAGGCTCAGGTTACATTAAATCAGAGATTCTTCAGTAACTACTAAGGCTGACGTTTGTGCTAAAGACAGAACTGTAGGCGCCGCTATTATGAGTGTGAGTGTGGTAATGGAGCGAGTAATATAACTACAGTATGGTAGAAGTGCGGCAAAGAGAAGAAATCGAATAGAGTCAGTAAGCTTAGTAAACACTAAACTTACTGACTGATGCGGCCTACGTAGAAAAGTGTGAATTTGCTAATCTTTTCAGTGTGCATGCACTCTAAGGGCGCTTCATCACGAATCAGTCCAGGTGGCGTTACCCCTTGAACGAGGGTACCATGAGTCACTTTGTTTAGCCGCCCTCCCCCCCCCCCCTCTCCCAAACCCCCGGTGCGAGCTAGCAATGCAGCTGCATAAAATTGATTATCTGATTTTTCCATGCCGTCGTATGAGAGGCGAGCCGTCGGGGACGTCCAACATTGTGCTTATTCGCCTGGGATTTGATAACAAGCGGCTGCACACAGCGCGAGTATGCCAATGCTAAGTTGACGGCGCAGTTGATGTACAGAACGATGAAGAGTACTTCAGGAAAGGACACGGTGCCAAATACGGTTATTGCCAAGAGTCCGACACTAAGTTGGGTGACGACATACACGTCCTGAGAGAAGAGATACTGCCAATAGAGGAGAATATACGAGTTCCAGGCAGCAGTTCCGAAGAAGAAGAGTATGGCATACAGGCGTGGCGGCCATGGCTATCAAAGGACACAGCATGTCTGGAGAAAGTGCAGCGTCGGGCAGCAAAGCTAGTAAGAGGTCTAAAAAACCACACTTACATAGATAGACTGGCATGCCTAAATTTATTCCCTCTGCATTACAGGCAACAAAGAGGGGATCTTATCCTAGTTTACAAGATAATAAACGGTCTTGAGAAAGGATTACGCTTTGAAGACATGTTTCAGTGGCACCTCTCGCCTCATCTCCGTGGGCACACAATGAAGCTGCGCACGAAAATGTCCAAGCTAAACCTCCGCTCTGAATTCTTCACGCAACGTGTCATACAACAGTGGAACAACCTTCCACAGTCAGTCGTGGAGGCAACTTCCCTTCAAATGTACAAACAACGCTTGGATAATTACATGCGTCCCCTCTCCTCTCTCCAAGTCTGAACTCGAAAAACCAGACATATATTGTAAAAAACAATGCTACTCTCCTCCCTCCAAGTCTGACCTCTAAAAAACCAGACATATATTGTAAAAAAACAATGCTACTCACTGTTTGCCAATACTATGTTAGCAGTGGTAAATTTACACGTGCTAAATAGGGTTTTCAAAGGCATTGCCTATTATCCTCACCAAATAAAAAAAATAAAAATAAACTGAAACTAGATGGAGATTTAATTAGGCTAATTGTTATGTTTAGCTGCTAAGAAGTACCTGCA
>JAYGXS010001491.1:0-13690 GCA_036362985.1 Ligula intestinalis
GCCAAACCTAGATTACTGCTCCCCAGTACAGCAACTGTCTCATCCCCCTCAAGTCACCAGACATCCCCGTCTACTTCCAACTTTAATGCTTCTCCAGTTGCCATAGCTAGTAATTCTGGTAGCCCTCCTAGAAATTTCGAAAAGCCTTCTACGTCAGGTAGACCAACAGCTTCGATACTCGATCAGAGTCCTCCCAAACCTTCTATTAAAGCACCCAATTCAGGTCGTCGAAAGGGTGGGATCCGGAACTCAACCGCCAGCATGCAGCCTTCCCAAACACTAACTAAGCCTTTACAACAGGAAGCTAACAAACATATAAGTTACCCTACTTATCACAAGTATCATACTGGGCCAGGCTTTCCACTGCTTAATCCTCATAGTTACCTTACCTCGCCCTCCAGCCTCTCTTTCCCGTCTTGGTTTTCCCAATTTCCCGGTAACTATCAGCAAACTCACCACGGCACGTATCCCTATGGCCCATCGATCTCACAGAGCTGTCTACCTGCAGCTTTCAGCTATCCCCCTCAGCTTTCTTATGTTAATTGTCCTGCTCCAGTCGATGGCTATTCTCCAAACTTCCAACCAAATTACCCACCTCCAAATTTTTATTGCTAAATAAAGATAACCCTAGTTCGATTACTCAAGCTTCACTAGATATCATCCTGCTTAATGCAAGATCTGTTTTAAATAAGATGGCTCAGCTTAGAGCTATTGCGTTCGAGCTGAAGCCAGATGTTATATGCATTACAGAGTCGTGGACCCATCCAGTAATTTCTGATGCTTTACTCATAATAGACGAGTATGATTTCTACCGTCAAGACCGCCCTAGTAAACGTGGTGGCGGTTGTCTTCTCTATATTAAAGCTATTTTTAAGCATTTCCCCTTCAACCTAGATGCTGAGTCATTCTCGGGCAATTACTGCTTTGCATCCATTATCCTGTCTCCCCGTCAAAAGGCGATTATTGGATGCATTTATAGTCCACCTAACTCATCATCGGAAGATGATGAAAAGCTTTGCGAAATATTTAGGCTGATTTCGGAGTCCGCCTTTGATGCTAAAGTTATCGCAGGGGATTTCAACTTTCCCGAAATTGATTGGTCATTGAACTGTTGTCCATCCAGATTTCAGCCCTTCCTAGATACCATCAATTTTTCAAACTGGTCTCAGTTGGTCTGTTCCCCAACAAGGGATCAGCATATTTTAGATTTAATTTTCACTAATGACATTTTCCCCCTTTTTGTTGACTACAATCAGAACCTCTTCCCAAGTGACCATACTTTGATCCATTGTTGCCTTCCGCTTGCTTCTACGAAAAAGGCTAGCACCACTCGTACCTACCGTGCGTTTGACCTAGCTGATATTAATTTAATTAACAACTTTATGGACTCACAAGACTGGCAGGAGCTTTCCTCCACGAACAGTGTAACAATTCTCGGTGACTTAATGACGGCAATTTCAAATAGCATTTTGGAATTTGCGCCAATAAAAATTGTTAAGCCTTATACTTCGGACCCCACCGTTCCTCATTTTCTTATGTCTAGACTGAAGAAATTGCAAAGACAGTTGAAAGACCAGTCTACTAGTTCATTATCGGTGCACCTTAGAATCGCAGAGATTTTCGAATTAGCGTCTAAGATTCGTCTTACACGTGACAAACATAGGGAATCTTGCGCACTCAGCGAGTTAAACTCTGCAAAATCGATTGCCCAACTGTTCCGCCGTCGGTCCTCCGCTAAACGAGGTCACGAAATCCCCCCCTTACTGAATGAAAATAAAAACTTTGTGCAAGATGAGTTTGAGAAGGCTGAACTGTTAATGCGTTCTTTGCAAAACACCTTACGACGGAATCTGAACCGGTCCCGTCTTTTCAGCCATGCTCAGTCAATACTATCAGTACCATAGATTTCTCCTTAGCAGTAATTCGTAAGCACATTATCCGTCTAAAAAACTCGCACTCCTCGGGAACTGACGGCCTTCCAAATTCACTTATCAAGAGAGTATTCAGCTTCCCCCGATTGCTAAGTTATCTATTCTCAGCTTATCTTCTAAACGGCTTCTTTCCTGACTCATGGAAGACATCTATTATTCTTCCAGTCTTCAAGTCAGGATCTCGTTCGGACGTAAATAACTACCGAGGTGTTCATAAAACCCCGGCCCTAGCCAAACTTCTGGAAAAGATCATTTTAAATCAAATTCTCGATTTTTGTGAAGAAAATAAACTATTAAGTGCCTCACAGCATGGATTTCTACCTGGAAGATCATGCGAAACCTGCCACTTAGCATTCCTTAACCTGGTTACTTCACTTCGTAATGAACAGCAATCAGTCATCGTGATTTACTTTGACCTTAGTAAAGCTTTTGACAAGGTGCCTCATAGGCGCCTTTTAGTGAAACTGGAAGCCCTAGGCATCAGGCCTCCCCTCCTCGATTTCATTGCCTCCTACCTGTCTAACCGCAGCCAGAAGGTCTTAGTAGGCAATAGCTACTCGATGCTTCAGCCGATAACGAGTGGTGTATTACAAGGCACGGTTTTAGGTCCCCTCCTTTTCATTCTTTACATAAATGAAATTTCAACAGTGCTAAATAATTCTGAAAATTTCATTTATGCTGATGACCTTAAGTGTATTTACTCATTTTCTAAGGACACGGCCAGTAGTTGTGTTGATACAGTTAACGCAGACTTGCGTACTCTCTCAAGTTGGAGCGCAACATGGCAGATGGAGTTTTCTCCATCAAAATGTAGTTTCTTGAGTTTTAGTCCCGCAAGGCTTCCTGGACCCATTATCTTCCAAAATAGTCCACTGTTAGAAAGATCTACGATAAAGGACTTGGGTCTTACTTACACGAATAATCTTGCATTATCACCTCATGCAGATCGAATTTCTGCCAAGGCCGCACAGATATGTGGGTTTATATCGCATAATGTTTTCCTTCCAGAAATGAAGTTAAAACTATACCGCATGTTTGTTCTTCCAATACTAGAATACTGCTGCCCACTTTTTGGCCTCATGACCCAGCATGACCGTAGTAAGATTAAAAAGGTTCAGCGAGTTTTCACTCGTAAAATATTTTCTGCTTCTGGGTCTGGTATGTGTTATACAGATAGATGTAAATTAGAAAACATTAAATTTCTTTGGATAAGAAGACTCCAAGCTGGTCTATGCTTTCTGTTTCGCGTTAACAATAGTCCTAATCTCCCACAAATTAACGCTCTCCTTCCAGTTGACCGACCTTACGCCACTCGTAACTCTTCCATGATAACTTTACCACCTCGTAGCTCCATATCTAACCGTTCTCGCTTTTTTACCTCCAAATATGCTTTTATTTGGAACAACCTTCCTCTCGATATTAGACTGTCTTCTACACTGTCGATTTTTAAAGGCAAATTATATAAGCATTTAAATTTAGAGGAAATAAAGTCGTTACTGTCTGTTTCCTTTCCAAACACGCAAGTTGTAGATTTTGAAAAGGGTCCTCCTGGCATTTGAAGCTCTTCCCAGGATACTAAAATGGTTTCTAAATATGTAAGCATTTCCCTTTGCAGAGTCAAGCATCACTTCCAAGGGCTGCGAATTCTTTTCCGTTTTTGCAACCTTCGCTGTGGTCTTGGAGATTGGCTCTGGAATCTGGTGGATCGAAACTCGATGACATTACCTTGACTTCTACTGCCTTCTCCTGTTGTCCCGGATGATGTGCAAAGATGTGCTTTACAAATAAACCTTACTATTAACTCAACGATATATTATTTTTTCCCATGACCATAAAAGTCCCGAACCCTCAACATCAGGTCCCAAACTAACCACATCAAACCCTGTTACCTATAAAGGCAGTTCTTTCTCCTATAGTTTTTAGGAACTTGGTGGCCCGCTGAACTCGTCTACCGATTTAGGAGTTTTTTTTACAGCCGATGACAATTATTTTATAAGAGTTCACTGCTTATCATCATTATTTTTATTTTCACGATAGCACTAAGTTTGTGACGACAGGGCCCCTTGGGCCTTAAATATACAAATTATTATTTAAAAAAAGTAATAACGGCCTACAGTTTTTCTTCCCACCCTTAAATTCTTTTTTATTAATAACAATAGCCATCATCCTGTCACTCGAAACACACTAGATATCATAGTGCTTAATGCCAGGTCTGTTATAAATAAAATGGCTCCACTGCGAGCTTTTTCCTTTAAGTTGACGCCCGATGTTAGATGCATAACAGAATCTTGGACCCATCCAATCATTTTTGACTCCTCCCTTATCATAGACGAGCATAATGTCTATCGTCCCGATCACATTAATAAGCGTGGTGGTGGTTGTCTTCTCTATATTTGAACGTAATGTAGGCAATTTCCGTTTTATCTAAATAGCACTTCCTTCTCTGGAAATCTCCGTTTCGCTTCTATTATCCTGTCACCCCGGCAAAAGTCGGTTATCGGATGTGTATATAAGCCTCCTATTTCTTCATCTGAAGAAGATGCAAATTTGTGTGAAATATTCAAGTTTATTTCAGAATCCTTTTATGTAGTTAAAATTATTGCTGGAGATATTAATTTTCTTGAAATTGACATAGATTTCAGCCTTTTATAGATACCATTAATTTTTTCATATCCTTGATCTGATTTTCACAAATGGTATTGCCCCTCTCTTTGTTGATTTTAAGCAGGACATCTTCCAAGGTGATCACGCACTAATTGACGGTTGTCTTCCGCTTCATTCTACGGAAAAGGCTAGTGCTAATCGTACCTATCATGCGTATGACCTCGCAGATATTAGCTCAATCAACAATTTTCTTGACTCATTAGATTGGCAGAGGCTCTCCTCCATTAACGACGCCTCATATCTTTCTGAACTCACGTCGGTCGTTTCTTATAAAATGCTGGAAATTGTGCCCACTAAAATTGCGAAACGCTACACACCAGAATCGACCGTCCCTCATTTTCTTCTGCCCAGACTAAGGAAATTGAGGAGGCAGCTGAAAGAGAGATCAACTATTTCACTGCCTGTGCATCTAAGGATGGCAGAGATCTTTGAATGAGCGTCAAAGATTCGTCTTGCACGTGACCAGCACAGGGAATCTTGCGCCCTGAGCGAGTCAAACTCGGTTGCACAACTGTTTCGTCGTAGGTCCTCCACAAAACGAGGAATTAAAATACCCCCATTACGGAATTAAAATAAAACATTTTTACTAGATGAGTCTGATAAGGCTGAATTATTCAATGCTTTCTTTGCGAAGCATTTTACGACAGAATCCGAACTGGTCCAGTCGTTTCAACCATACTCAGACAATACTCTCGGAAGCATTGATTTCTCCATAGAATTAATTCGTAAGCAGATAATTTGTCTCAAAAGCTCGCACTCTTCGGGAACTGATGGTATCCCCAATTCAGTTATAAAAAGAGTGTCGACCTTACCCAAATTTCTTTACCATATATTTTCAGTCTATCTCTTAAATGGTTACTTTCCTGACACTTGGAAGACATCCATTATACTTCCAGTCTTTAAATCAGGATCTCGTTCAGCCATAAATAACTACTGCGGTATTCATAAACCCCGGCCCTAGCTTAACTTCTGGAGACGATAATTTTAAATACAATTCTCGATTTTTGCCTAAAAAATAAGCTTTTAAGTTATTCGCAGCATGGTTTTCTACCCGGAAGATCATGCGACACGTGTCACTTAGCTTTTCTTAACCACGTCACTTCCCTCCGTATGGAGCGGCAATCCGTGGTTGTTCTCTACTTTGACCTGAGCAAAACCTTCGACAAGGTACCACGCAGACGGCTTCTGGTAAAATTGGAAGCCATTGGCATCCATCCCCCTCTCTTCGACTTCATCGGTTCCTTCTTGTCTAATCGCAGCCAGAAGGTCCTAGTAGGTAATAGTTACTCCACTGCTCAGCTGATCACGAGTGGCGTTTTTCAAGGCACTGTCTCGGGTCCTTTACTCTTCATTCTATACATAAACTAAATTTCGACTATTCTAAAAATTCACACAATCTCATTTATGCAGTCAACCCCAAATGCATATACTCATTTTCTAGGGACACGGCAAGTATATGCGTTGATAAAGTAAATGCGGACCTACTTACACTCTCACGTTGGAGTGCCATCCTACAGATAGAATTCTCTCCATCCAAGTTTAGTTTCATGTGTTTCGGTCCCGCCAAGCTCCCCGTCCTCTAGTCTTCCAAAATACTCTACTTTTAGAATGATCCACTATAAAAGACTTAGGTCTAAGCTACACAAATAAACTAGCATTGTCGCCCCATGCGGATCGAATATCTGCGAAGGCTGCACAGATATGTGGTTTTATATCACACGATTTCTTCCTGCTGGAAATAAAGTTAAAACTTTATCGCATGTATGTTCTACTCATCCTACAATACTGCTGTCCCCTCTTTGGTCTAATGAATGCTTTGGACCGCAGTTAGATTGAACATGTACAGAGTGTATTTACTCGCAAAATATTCACTCTTGCTTGATCCACTATTTCTTATACGGAGAGAGATCAGTTAGCGAAAATGACATTTCTTTTTGTCAGAATGCTCAAAGCGGGCCTCTGGTTCCTCTCTCGCGTTAACTGTATCCCTAACCTTCCACGAATCAAGGCTGTCATTCCCACAGGTAGACCTTATGCCACTCGTCTTCCATCCAGGATTATTGCACCCTCCTTAAGCTCCACTTCGAACCATTCTCACTTAGATGCCTCCAAATTTTGCCTTCCTCTGGAATGATATTTACCTCGAAATTAGGCTCTCGTCTAACTAAGCAGTTTTTAAATTCAAATTACGTCAACACTTAACGTCGGAAGATATAAAGTCCTTGTTATCCATCTCCTTCCCAAACACAGAACTTTTGGACTTTAAAAAGGGTCCCCCTGGTATTTGAGGTGGTTATGTTTAGACGATATTGTTTTCAATAAATTTCTATTTTTGCCTCCTCTTAATGATAGTCGTAACGATGTTTCGTCCACTTCTCTGTCCAGTCATCATTGCAGTTCCTCCATTCTCCGTTTTACCACCCTCACGATAGGCTTCATGGCCTTTATTCATGCTCGTGGCGGTTCTGCTTTTTTTCGCCAGCTGGTTGCTGGACTCTGCAGTCTACAAGGTCACATATCCGGTGTTTCGTTGACGATCAGGTGACCTCTGCTGTTCACTCTCTTGCGGACCCTGTTGTCCGCGTTGGCCTCCTCTGATCTCATCTCCCTGATGGTTGATCATGAAGCCAGTCGGGCGGTGTAACAATGGTGAATGACAGTCTCTGCTGTTATATGATTTCTCTAAT
This sequence comes from Ligula intestinalis, assembly GCA_036362985.1. Lineage (NCBI taxonomy): Eukaryota > Metazoa > Platyhelminthes > Cestoda > Diphyllobothriidea > Diphyllobothriidae > Ligula > Ligula intestinalis. The sequence continues at coordinate 7,283 of JAYGXS010001491.1, forward strand.
AACAAGAAGCGTTTCCTACCCTCATTCGTTCTCGTCAACAGTCCTGTCTCATTTGCACTACCATCAATCCTTTCAACCAACCCCCTTAATTTTGCTGAATCAGTTTATTTCGCCTACGTTTTTTTTAACCGGGGGTTCGGTGAACTCTGCCCCAGCTTAAATGGTAGGAGTTTTTTTCACTGCTTCCTCCTCAGTTCACCATGTGTTGACTAGTATTTTAAAACGACGATATGATATATGTGTATATTTTTTTAAGGGTAACAGGCAAGAAATGCCCTTGATGACCCTATTAATGTAACGCAAACAAGGTTATTTTTACAGTTAATGTGCAGTCGGAGGGAGCACATATGATATCATAACATAATTTCGAGTGAATTTTCACGGAAAAGAATGAAAACGGTCTAAAGCCAGAAAAATTGTTCACAGTGCTGGCAGTAGGAAATCGTGTTGTAAAAGTCGCCTTTTGTCAAATAAAATCACATCAAGTCTTCTTTTAAATTCCGCAATTGTGTCAGCGGAAACCGTCTCGCTTGGTAACAAGTTCCAAGGCCAGACCACGCGTTGACTGAAGAAATATTTTCGGCGGTCTAATCGGGTGCGTTCGTTTGTGACCTCGTAAGGATGGCCACGCAGGTAATTAGTGGTGGCTAATTGGAAGAAATCCTCCAATTCTAGGGAGGAAATGTGGCCCCGGATTATCCGGAATGTCCAGAGCAGGCTGCACTGAACGTTCCTGTAAGACAAAGGAAAAAGGTCAAGTTTTATCAATCTCTCCTGATATGGTAAGTCCCTGAGACCGTCGACCATCTTTGTCGCCCTGCGTTGCACTTTTTCAAGAAGCTCCACATCTTTCTTCAACCACGGTGTCCAAACTGGCATTCCGTATTCAAGATGTGCTCTCACAAAGGTGCCAAATAATTTTCCGAAGAGTTAACGTGGAAAGATTTTGAACGCTCGTTTGATCCAGTGCTGGGTACTAGTTGCTTTCTGGACGGACGTTTTTCAGTGCTCTGTTTGCATCAAGTTCGCGGTTGTCCATATACCCAGATCTTTGTGTGTCTCAACCTCGTTTAATGCGGTACCATTGATAAAATAACTGTGTTTCGGTGGCACTTTTCACCCCGGGCTTATGTGTAGAACAAGACACTTGGATAAATTAAAGTTAAGAAGCCACGTGGACGACCAGATAACCAGTTTATTGATGTTCGACTGAAGTCTCTTTGCGTCATCAGCGCACCTAATTTCAGCCCATATTTTTATGTCATCCACAAACATGACAGCTGCGCAATCAAGCTCATTGAGACAGTCGTTTACGTAAATCAGGAATAGCAGCGGACCCAAAACTGAGCCTTGTGGTACACCACTCTCGACCATTGTCCATTCTGAGGTTGATTTTCCGACAACGACCCTCTGTTCCCTGAGGGACAAGAAACTACTGATCCATTTATGCATTTTTCCTTGAATTTCCACGTCCCAAATCTTCTGCAGAAGAAGCCTGCGTGGTACACTATCGAAGGCCTTTTTGAAGTCGAAGAATATGAAATAATCTTCCAACCATTCTAAACGCTCCCGCTGTCTATGTGGCTGTTTCATGGAGAGCAGAATTTATCAACATTGCATTTATTTTTCCACAGCACTAAGTTTGCAATGATGAGGCCGTCCGGGCGGTTTGTTCAAATTCGAAGATAAGTGAAGCTTTATATAAATTGATTTATATAAGAGAAGGAGCGACTCAAAGTCTTTGGTTTTCTTAAATAAATTATCAGTAAGTAACAGTTGACTATCTTAGCCAAAATCTGCTACCAGACTCCTTCGTTGATTTGGCCAGATATTGTCCTCTGTTTCATAGAACGCTGTACAAATCATTTGTTTTGTACTTCTAGTATTTTATAGTTTATTTGTCAAAAACACATAACTTAGACATATATTTAGCATTCAAACATCCTTTACTGGAAAATTTTATTAGAAACAATGACTGACGCGAAAGTTGTTGTGGATCAAATCGATCTGTCAGCCCTCTTAAATTTAACAAACTTTATTGAAAAGTATGAACCTGTATTTAAGATTCGTAATTCACTTCTGGACACAAATTCATTTGAAAGTAACCTCACGAATTTACCTCAGATTGAGTCTGTGGTGCATTAAGTATCAACAGAAGTTTCAGATAGATCAAAACGTAGCTGTAATATAATCTTCCGCAACTGTCATCAAACGAGTAATCCAATGGTAGCAATACAAAACGTTTTTCAAAAATGTGGGATAAGTATAGGCATAGTGTCTATCAAAAGACTGAATTCGCGAAGTAAAAACAAACCGATTTTGCTTACATGTTCTACCCACACCAAAGCTCAAATGCTTCTACAAAACTCTGAAATAAATAGGAGTTTCCGGAGTTTTAAAGCATATATAGGCCCTGACTTGACCCCAATGCAGCGCAGACAAGTTTTTCACAAAGACAAAGGGCGTAAACAAAGTCAGCCACATATAGTCGCAGAGGACGGAAACACTCCACAAAATGCTACTTCAGAGGAACAATTAACGAGTTCCTCCTCCTCTGGGAAGGAAAACGAAAACTATCAACGTAGCATCAGCTTACGTGACTTGAGAGCGACTTCTTCTAATTATAATAATGACAACCAGAAAGCAAATAATAAACCTGCCGAAGCAATTAAGGGAAAGAATAAGGTTCAAACAAAAAGACCCCGAAATAGTACAACCCCATTAGACATGAACAACACTTATCCTGGATCTAATCAAAATACACTGATAAATAGAAACACAAGTCTAAACATGTCCATAAATAGCAATACCAGTCCTAACTCAACGAACCAAAGTAGTAAACCAGTGTTAGATTATCTCCCCCGAACAACCCAGAATAGATCATCATTCCCAAACAGAATTTCATATCAAAACGAATATCCGTATTTAAATGCACATCCTCAAATGGCACCTAACCCCCTTCTCTCAACCCATGTATCCTAGCCCATACACAAGACGACCACCGCACACCCAACCCTTTCAATATAACACACACTCAAATCCCACCTCGCACAACACCATACCCTCCGATAGTTACACAATGCCATCGAAATCCACCACTCTCATCACCAATTTTTCCCAATAATGCACAATTCGCCACAAATAGTCCAACACCACCATATTATCCACCAATCACACAATTTCCGCACATGAGCCTTCAACACAATCAAACAAGTAATAGGAATCCATTTTTTCACAACAGATTCCAGCTTTTGTATCCGACACCATAAGCGTTGCTCTTATTAATGCTAGATCGATAGTAAACAAAGTTCCACGACTTAGGACTTTTATTGACACACACAATCCCGATATAGTCTTTTTAACAGAAACATGGGTAAACGAATCAACCTCCAATGCTTCACTTTTTATAGCAAACTACACTTTCTATAGACAAGACCGTGGTAATGAACGAGGAGGAGGTTGTATGATCTACATTAGATCTACCATAGAACAGAGTGGCTTTGAGGTTCTTCAGGAGACGTTCAATGGCGAAGCGTGCTTCGCTATAATAACATCCAAGACCCTTAAAAGCATTCTAATTGGATGTTTGTTCACCCCTCCGGAATATAGTAATGATGACGCTGGTCTTACAAATCTACTAGATATTCTATCAAATATCCAAACCGAATATAAGATAATTGCAGGAGACTTAAACCGTCCAGAAATAAACTGGACAGAACTATCAGCCCCATCCAGACATGATGAATTATTATCATCAATTGTGTTTTATAACTGGACGCAAATAATAAGCAAACCAACCAGGGGAAACAATAAACTCGATGTTATTCTCACCAATGATATCTGGCCCTTATATACGCACTACGACAGCTTAACCTTTGATAGTGATCATAAGACAATAATAGCAGTGCTCCCACTTAACATTAAAATAAGACCTGATTCTAGTTACACTTCTATAAACGCCCAAAATCTTGACATTGAATCTATGAATAACTACATTAGGTCATTGGATTTTAGCTCTTTCCTCCTTACAGCATCCCTTCTAGAAGCTGTAAACATATTATATGCCACCCTTAATTTAATTCGAGATACCCTAATTGACGAAAGATCCCCATGTAAGAAATCACTAATCCCAAACTTCCTTTCCAAACGGCTAAAAAAAACTTAAAAAACAACTCCACGACCCATGTATTAGTTATCTATCTATGCTCAGACGCATTACAGAGATTCACGAGTTAGCCCAGAAAATTGGAACAAATAAGACGATAGCAGCAGAACATCGGGCAATCGAGTCCCCAGAAGGGACAGCCCAAATCTTCAGGAAACAAATAAATAATCATCAAAAACAAGGCCCCCAAATCATGCTTGATGACCAAGGAATAGTAATAACAAATGACAACCAAATAGCAAATCTTTTCAACGAGTATTTCTCAACCAACTATTCAGTCGAGGAAGAACCAATCCCCCAAACCAACAGAAATGACGGCACTAGTATTAAAAGAGATATTGTTTAACGAAGAAACTGTAGAGAAAGCTATCCGCCAACTGTCCAATTCCACATCATATGGAACGGATAGAATCCCTCCTTGCATACTGAGACATATGACATGTGTCCCCATACTTCTGTCTAACCTTTTTTCGTTACTGCAGTCTAATGGTACTTATCCAGAAATATGGAAAAAATCATGCATCATCCAAATTTACAAAACCGGAAATCGGTCCAATGCCCAAAATTATCGTGGTGTTCACCGAACATCGGTTTTAGCAAAAATCTTAGAAAAAATAATTAATAACCAAATGTTAGACCATCTGACGAATGTAAATCTCATACCTCCCTCTCAAAATACCTTTTACCCAAAAGTCATGTCAGTCCTGCCATCTCAGTTTCTTGGAATTCGTCTCCAGAAATCGAGATGATGGGAACACGGTAGCTACAATTTACTTTGATCTAAAAAAAAGCCTTTGACAAAGTTCCCCATAAAAGACTGATCGTGAAGCCAGTGAGTCATGGGATTCGGCCCCCCCTCCTTGATTTCCTCAAATCCTATCTTCAAAACCGATTTTCAAGTAGTACAACTTCCAAATATAGTATCAGAACCAGCTCATATAAGCAGTGGTGTTTTTCAAGGCACTATCCTAGGTCCCCTCTTATTTCTCATCTACATTCATGAGTTATCCACGATATCAACCTCTGCTTAAACATTTTTATATGCAGATGACTTAAAACTCGCATATGCCTATAACAAAAATTCGATAAGTAGTGTGCATAGAACAATTGAATTAGACCTTCAAAAACTAAACGACTGGAGTGTTCAGTGGCAAATGCCGTTTTCACCAACAAAATGTCATCTCATGATTTTTGGACCACTAAAACTTCCTCCCATAATGTTTAGTGGTCAAGAAATAAAAGAGCTAACATCTTTAAAAGATTTAGGTCTTAGCTATTCTAATACTCTTGACTTATCCCCGCATGTTAAAAAAAATCGCACCAAAAGCCAATCGACTATGTGGCTTCAAAAGTAAAAATTCACATTAATTACACTTAAGACTAGACTTTACAAAATGTACGTTTTACCTATTCTAAATTACTGCTCAATATTTTTCGGTACCCTGTCATCAGATGACAGACAGAAACTAGAAAAAATCCAGCGAAGGTTTACCAGAGCTCTGTGTAAACGCGATGATGCCCGAGACTCCTATTCAATAATGTACAATAGATATGGTCTTAAGCCCCTCTGGCAAAGGCGACTCCAAAATGGTTTAACTTTCCTATTTAAAGTGACACATAATCAGAACATTCTTAGCAATAATATGTTAACAAATCAAAACGGTTCCCGTCCCACTAGAAACAACCAGCATACAATTCATAACGCTAAAGCTAGGACGGCCCAGCGATCAAATTTCTACACCATAAGATATGCGATCATATGGAATGCCCTACCCAACGATATTCGCAAAAGCCACAGTTTAGCCGAATTTAGAAGAAAGACCAAGCAGTTCTTCTCAAATGACATGACGCATATATTTCTGGACAAAATAGGACACTTTGCTAACCAGTTCTTTGACGTCCAATTCGGACGAAAAGGGATCTAACGGTCTAGAAGTGTTCCCGCACATTTTGGAGAAAACTGGCCAATGCTGGAAGCTTTCCAGTCGACGGTTTCCAACGCTGATCAAATCAAAGCTTAAGCAAAATTGTGCCTAGCCTCCTTTTCCACTCCTTAAAAATAAAAAACAAAAACTAAGAACAATTTACCTATTCCAATATTCCTCGACTAATATCTAAATGTTTATAAAAAATTATTATGAAAGAAAATAATTTTCTCTTCAACTATACTAAAATATATATTATTTCCTCTGATAATGTATCAGAAGTATAAATACTAATGATGTAAATCTCAATCTCACTTA
>JAYGXS010001492.1:0-13685 GCA_036362985.1 Ligula intestinalis
TGACATTTTGGCATTTTCCACGAGTTTTAACCCGAACAGTATTGCTTCAATTGTCTTTTCGAGGGGTCCACCAAGCGAACTTCTGCCTCTTAGCTTAAACACTGCTCTCGCACACACCTATCCAGCGGCTAAGATGCAATTACCATTTTCCAGCACTCCACATTTTCGCCTTGAAGGTAAGAGTAACTTTTTTTCACACTTCTTCAGTGTGCATCTATGCCTTTATCGGCTCCTGTTGAGTAAGTAACATCGGTTGCACAGTCAGGCGTTTATCCAAGCATATAGAAGAACAACATTCTGCTTGGAGAAAACAAGATCTAGTAAAATCAATATCGAGTGCGATTATGGTGCTCTCGGTTGAGTCGACAAAACACCCCAAATTACTGCCTCAGCAGATACTGGCAACGGCAGAGGCAGTCGCCAAAAGGCTAAGTTGCCCCATTTTTGCATGCGGAAGACATTTGCACAGACACTAATGCTCTCTTTCTCAGCGCTCGTCTTCATTTGTCACCCAAACCTCCATTTCATTATTGTCACTGCGTGATCATGAGTAAACAAAAACGTGGATTTTCGTCTGGGTCAAATCGCCCCACCAAAAGTTGCATCTTGTTGTTATGCTACGATCAGGTTCAGGAAGACGTAGATATTCCCACTGAAGTATCACGTGGTCAGTTTTTTCCGAGAGTATGTAAACAATTTAACGGCTTCTACGCTATCAGGCCTTTTTTCAGTAAAAGGTGCAAGCAATTGGCTTGTTGCCTTTCACGTAGTCCAGTCGGAGATGTGGCGTGTAGCGTTAGCAAGGATTTGCGTACTGCGCGTAGAGGTTACTTCTGTGCCGGACGCAGAAAATATCAATCTGTTCATGAACTATCAAACTATCAATTTAAATATGCAGTTTAAGTGAATTGAGCCATAGTAAATGGCCGTATTCGACGATTTGTAAGTGGCCTGAGAATATCATACTTTGAAAAAAGAATGTGTGGGTATAAGTACAAACTGAGCTGAAGTAGATGCCACCGCCAGGCCAAGAAGCTTATTCGCCTGTAGTTTCAGATAACTTCGTAAGGCCATCGTCAGAGATTTTATTGCAATCTGTTAAGACGGCACAGCACGCGAGTCATCACTCGGCCGTCCTGACGACGAAAGAACACAGGAAGTCCACATATCAGCGGGTGCATACAGAACGGGCAAAGAACGCAACCTTCAAGGGCCGACGACCAGACCAATGCTGTGTGCCAAGACGCGACCGACGATAGAAAATACGGCGCTGACGGATGCAGGACAAGCTGCCGGACACACGGATACCAGAGTTGATGTACTAACAGAAACACTGGCAGTAAAATCTTATCTGTTATCACGTCTGCCTTCTCTCTCCAGCATGCAACCGGGGGGATATAACCAGTGTCAACGCATGTGCACACAAAGTTTTAACGCAATCTAAGTAAACCTTAAGTTAACATGTTAGTACAAGAAGAAGCTAAGAATTTTCCCTTTAAATAGCGCCTCAGCAGCATTTTCAGATGAAAAATATCTTCGTACTTTTCAATTTTAAAAGATAATGTGCTTACATATAGGCATGATTCTAAAATAGCAAATGCACTAATGCCTGGCGAATTTAAAATAAGATTTAGCTCAAGCTAGTAATCTGGTTTCCGTTCTGCTTCAGGCAGAAACTGTTCGCCAAAATATGATATTGACACTTGTTTCATATTTATTAAACAGTTTGTAGGATGTGGAGAACGACGGGGTGAACAGTGTAAGTAACGAAGTATTCCAGTGAGCTAATAGACTTTGGACGTCCCGCAACGGTTATAAGCTATAAAATGCGAAGATAAGACGTCGGAGGCCAGAGTGTTAGCGATGGGCTAATTCAGTGCAGAAGGCACGGGGTATGAGTAATGGGTAAATGACTTCCGGACAAGTGCCGCCCGGCCATGAGTGGGTTGCGTCAAGAGTCGCATTCCGGCAGTGAAGTCGCAGATTCTGGGAGTGGTCTGAGCGTAGGCAGTCATCCTAATAGGGTGCCTTGTGGCCGACCTTGACAGGTGTGTAGATGTCACTTAAACGTAATAGCATGAAGGGTAGCCAGCCTAGATAAAAAGAGAAGGTGAACCAGGTTGGCACAGCATAATGATCTTTAAATAACGAGCTCGTGATGCGGGTGGCTAAAAACGATTAAATAGTTATAAACCCTGTCCTACTGTACTATTTTCAGTATCCGGGCCTGTGAAGAATTGTCAAAAACATGTGTTACCCAAGTAGACTTTTTAATGTAAACACGCATATTTACGTAACTTAGATAAAATAGAATTGTGCCTGAAGATCTAACAACAAGCAAGTTAGGCAAGGAACCTTTTTAAGTTATCGGTAGTCTTTTTTGTCATTACTAATTAAACGACTTCTGCTCCGATATGGACAAAAATTCTGAACAATATTACTTGAAGCAATTTTTTCTCTGTCATCGTGATACTCAAAGGTAAAACAACAGCTTGTATCTATGTTCACAGTAAACTGCTAATTGATCATTAAGTTAACTTTTGTGAGCCTTGGTTATTCATATATTTTCCATTCTATTTAAAAAGGAGAACTCTCCACTGTTGAAACACATTACGTAAGTTGGCAACCTTCACTTTAATAGTGTAGGTCTAGTGGTGAGATCGTAAACAACAGTGGCAGTCAGAACACCGTCCGGTTTGTCGGGTCTGATACGGGGAGCAAATGGGAGTACCTTTAATTTGTTTACATATTTGTCAACCAAACATTAAACAGGTTTTGAAGCAACATCGTAGAAACTCGAACAGATGTTCAGACTTTAGGGGTTTGTCGCTCCTGTCGTAGCGTTCGGTTAGAAGCTCTCCCACAACACCGATCGCTAGTTGCTGTGGGATGGAGGTAAAGAGTAAGAAAACATCGAAAGATAGCATGGATTCATCTGTCTCTAACTTTTGATGATTTATTCGTTCCAGAAATTGTTTGGCAGAAGCTATGGTTGTTGTCGAGCCTACTGCCAGGAACTTGAGGCATGTGAAAATCCATTTTGCCAAACCGTACGTAGGGGTGCTGTGAAGGGAGACGATGGGTCTAAGTGGTGTGCGAGGAGATCGGGTTATTAGGACCCTCTACCGTGGGAACAAGGCACTGCTAATATCTCTTCATGACCCCCGACCCCACTGACAGTAAATTAGTATACACCACTATAAATGACTCCCTATCCCTCTTGACTACTATTTCTAACACCTTGACAATCTGCTGACTTCTGACAGTTGATTGACTTGTGGCCAAAATAGTTACCCTTCTAGTGGTTGCTGCTTCTTATTTCTGAAGATGGACTCCTGCAAGAGTTCGAAATTTCAGGTGAATAAATCAATTGACCCGGTGCTTCACATGTGTTCTTCCTTGTCCATACCTGGAATGCGGACCTTCTCATTCATTCGGGATACATACTAACCCTATCCTACTTTACAATTTAAATTACCCGGCTCAAGGATGAAATGTCGAAAACGTATATTTGCCAAACTTACTTTTTAATCTAAGCATGGAAATATTCGCAGAACTACGATAATCAGTCAGTATCCATCAGTATATTTGGAGTAAATGACCGAAGCCCTTAAAAACTCCATTTAAATGGTGCAGGAATGCATACTTTTTTGTGAAATATGCAAAACTTGTTGCAGATCTCTTTTGGTGTGCAAAAAAGTAAAGCAATAATTTGAAACTATTAATTCTTGAAAAGGTGAGGCGTTTGCGGATTGGCAGCGTACAAATGTTATTTGAATATCCAGTCTCTGCGATCTTCTAGTGTAAATAAATACGCTGTTTAAATCAAACGAGTAGTATGTTTGATTGTAGTGTTATATCAGGGGATGTTGGGTTTTACCAGATAATTATCCAAACGTCTCTTCAAGACGTTCACAGTGGGTAAATGCACAATAGACTCGGGCAAGGAGTTCCACGGTTGAATGACCCTTTGAGAGAAGAAGGATAAACGTTGGTTTGTTCGGCTTAGTTCCTTTATCAACTGGCAGTCATGTCTTCGGAGGTTCCTTCTTGGGGCAATTTGAATGAGGTCCTCCCACTTGACATCCAGACCAGTTCACCTTAGTAACTGAAAAGTTGCTCTAAGGTCCCTTCTGTCTTGTCTATAAAGGAGGGGAAAGAGGTTTAAAGCAGTCAGTCGCTGTTCATAGGTGGACTGCTTAAGTTCAGGGACCACCATGGTAGAACGTCTTAGAACACCTTCGAGAATCCGCATGTCTTTCTGAAGCCAGGGCCGTCAAGTCTATATCGCATATTCCAGATGCGGCCGCACGAACGTTCCATATTCTTTTCCGAAGACATCAGTATTCAGGTTAACGAACATCCTTCGTAGTGCACCCATGACCGACATTGCTCTCGCTGCGGCTTTGGAGCACTGTGCGATTCCGCTTAGATCGTCTTTAATAATAACACCTAGGTCTCTTTGCATACTTACTGTTTCGAGTGGTTGGCCTCCCAAGATATAATGTCGCGAGAGTGCAGTTATGCGTCGTCTTGCTGATAGCATGTGCATTACTACACATTGTTTGGTTTTGAAGTTCATACACCAACTGTTGCTCCCAGAGTGCAGTTGGTCTTTTTCCTCTTGTGATATTTGGAAGTCCCTTTCGTCCTTCATCTCTCTCCACAGTTTGAGATCATCAGCAAAGAGTACTTTGTCAGATTTAATCTCTCGCAAGATGTCATTAAGGTAGATGATGAACAGGAGTTGCCCAAGAACTGACCCTTGTAGAAATCCAATTTCGACAGGTGCCCACTCTAAACAGTAGCCACCTGCAGTCACGTTTTGACTACGGTCTTCAAGGGAATCTTTGATCTAGTTCAAGAAATTCCGTGTTTTCCCAAAGTCGGTCAGTTTTCGGATGAGTCATTGATGTGGAACTCGATCAAACGCCTTGGTGAAGTCAAAATAAATAACATCTACTGGGTGTCCTTCATCCATGGATTATTTTCCAGTGTTCTAGCGTTGTGATAAGATATGTAAGACAAGCTCTCTTTTCATAGAAACCATGCTGGACTGAGCTGATTTGGCGGCGAAATGAATCGAGCGATAAAATCGATTTTTTGATTTTCCTTTCCATCAGCTAACAGCAGATGGACGTCAAACTAACTGGTCGCCAGTTGGTGGGATAGAGTCGTGATCCTCCCTTATGGATGGGTACGACATTTTCCAACTTCCATGTTTAAGGTAATTTACCAGCTTCGAGCAATTTTCGAAAGATTATACTGAGTGGTTCCGCTAATTTTTCAGAAAGTTTGCGTAGGAGTACACCTGGAATCTCATCCAGTCCAGGTGACTTGGCCGGATCCAACTTCTTTAACACTGCCAAAACTGTCTGCGGTGTTAATAAAACAGTGCTTATAATCGAGTTATTGTCGGCTTATGACAAAGGGTGTGGCTGGAGACACCTTGGAAAAATTCTGAAGAAAAATCGGCTTTTTGAGAGCCGCTGCTCACAGTTTCGTAGTTTTGTCTTTTAAAGTTGATAGATGGTCACGGTTCTTTGTAGTACTTCTGATGTAGGCGTAGAAGGCTTTAACTTATTGTTGCGCATCTTCCCGGAGTCGTAGTTCACACGAGGCTCCTGTGTCTCTGATGATTCTCTTGCAGAAATTGCGTTGTTGTTTAAACTCCTGGAGCTTGTCTTGATCCTTCGTCTGTTGCAATAACTTCCACAGCTTGTGTTTCTTACGGATCTCCTTTTTTACCGCTTTTATCAGCCATCTTTGTCTGCTGCCAGTCGAACATTTCTTGAGGGGACAGTAAAATTCGATCAAGTTTTTTCATTCTTGATTCAAAGATATTCCAACATTCATTTATACCCCTCCGAAAAATTTCGTCTATCTTGTAGGTCCAATCGTTGACTTCATTGCCTCAAAGTTTCCCCGCCGGACATTTCTTAATGGCTTGGAGCTTCTTTCGGGGACAGCTACTAGCGTTGATTGCCACATCAATGTCATGTGATCAGAAGAACCAAGGGGTGGACCTACATTTATTTCATCAACAATTTCCTCGCTTTTGGTAAAAAGTAGATCCAGACAGCTAGATCTCTGACCATCCCGCATTTCAGTAGTGGTTCGTACATGTTGAAAGAGGAATTCGTTAAGCATCATGTCCAATAGCATTTGATCGAATCCTTGTCTAGGGCCCTTACTGTTCATCAGATCCCAGTTAATCGACGGGGCACTGAAATCGCCTACAAAACTGCTGTTTTGTTTCCGACACTCCTCACGGATTCGGGTGAGCAACAGGTGATCTTTGTCCGCAGGTTTATTTGGAGGCCTTTGGGTACCAATAAGTGACACTGCAGCATCTTCAGGTCATGTTCATTCGCACCTTCGTCTGTGAGGATAAAGTCAACTGCACTACTTATATACAGGGCAACACCACAACCTCTTCTTATTTTTCGGTCACTTCTTAGCATCTGATAACCATTTATTCGAATTTCAGAGTCTTGTGTAGCTTCGGCTAGCCACGTTTCAGTTGGTGCAATAACATCAGGATGTACCTCGGCCACAAGTATTTTGAGTTCATCAAGTTTATTAAAGAGGCTTTGCACATTTCCATAATAAAACTTGATTTTGAGGAAATTTTCACGTTGGGTTAATTGCCCGGCCGTAAAACTTTTGTTAGGATAACGGGCGTCCTCTACAGAAAGGGCCTTTGACGTCGGACAATTACCAAATTGCGTATTTCCAGGCCCTTCTCTCCTTGTTCTGCCAAGGTGGCTAAGTCCGCCTTGAAAGCCCTCCATTTAGTTCTCTCCTTTACCGTGCACTCCTGTTAAAAAACCGTATTGTGGCCTAGGATTCCTCCTGCCATTCGCTCGAGCAGATCTCTTCGAAGTTTACGCTCAAAAATAAGTTTTTATGGCCTGGGTTTCCTCCCTTGAGAATTGGAGTTGTCCTTACTATTTATTCGGAAATGCTTCAGTATCAAACATTTATCATCGTCACTAAGTACGTCCTTTAAACACTCTCTTAAGGCCTTGGTGTCCTCATCTATTCTACTCTTTGGACTACCATTAGTTGATTCGGGGAGCCCACGTAGAATAATGCACTGTGTAATATCCACCTCAACTGCGTCTCGAGGAATTTGTTGGATAGTTCGGCTGATTCCAGCACGGGTGTCAGTGCTATGGCCATTAGGATTTGCGAGGCCAGGCAGTTCATTTATATGAGCGGTTGCTGCGCTGGGTACATCCTGCACTTTTGGTCAGGAAAATAAGCCTATAATGAGCGGGGTTTTAAATTTGGAAATTTCCTCATGGGCTGAAATTGGGCACAGAATATCAGTCCCGCAGACAGTTAGATATGTTTCTGTAGAATCTTGATCACCGGGCTCCTCGTCGAGGACAACTTTACTATAATAATACTAATAATTTGTATATTTAAGGCTCAAGGGGCCCTGTCGTTACAAACTTAGTGCTATCGTGAAAATAAAAATAATAATGATAAGCAGTGAACTCTTATAAAATAATTGTCATCGGCAGTAAAAAAACTCCTAGATTGGTGTATGAGTTCAGCGGGCCACCGAGTTCAAAAAAAGTTTAGGAGAAAAAACTGCCTTTATAGGTAAAAGGGTTTGATGTGGTTAGTTTGGGACCTGATGTTGAGGGTTTGGGACGTTTATGGTCATGGGAAAAAATAATATATCGTTGAGTTAGGAAGGGGTCATCCGGAAGGCAGGAGAAGTCAAGGCAACGTCATCGAGTTGCGACCCACCAGATTCCAGAGCCAATCGCGAAGACCACAGCGAAGGTTGCAAAAACGGAGAAGAATTCGCAGCCCTTGGAAGTGATGCTTGACACTGCAGAGGAAAATGCTAACATATTTAGAAACCATTTTAGTATCCTGGGAAGAGCTTCAAATGCCAGGAGGAGCCTTTTAAAAATCTACAACTTGCGTGTTTGGAAAGGAAACAGACAGTAACGACTTTATTTCCTCTACATTTAAATGCTTATGTAATTTGCCTTTAAAAATCGACAGTGTAGAAGATAGTCTAATATCGAGAGGAAGGTTGTTCCAAATAAAAGCATATTTGGAGGTAAAAAAGCAAGAACGGTTAGATGTGGAGCTACGAGGTGGTAAAATTATCATGGAAGAGTTACGAGTGGCGTAAGGTCGGTCTACTGGAAGGAGAGCGTTAATTTGTGGGAGATTAGGACTATTGTTAACGCGAAACAGAAAGCATAGAACAGCTGCGAGTCTTCTTATCCAAAGAAATTTCATGTTTGCTAATTGACATCTATCTGTATAACACATACCAGACCCAGAAACAGAAAATATTTTACGAGTGAAAACTCGCTGAACCTTCTCAATCTTACTACGGTCATGCTGGGTCATGAGGCCAAAAAGCGGGCAGCAGTATTCTAGTATAGGAAGAACAAACATGCGGTATATTTTTAACTTCATTTCTGGAAGGAAAAAGTTATGCGATATAAACCCACATATCTGTGCGGCCTTGGCAGAAATTCGATCTGCATGAGGTGATAATGCAAGCTTATTCGTGTAAGTAAGACCCAAATCCTTTATCGTAGATATTTCTAACAGTGGACTATTTTGGAAGATAATGGGTCCAGGAAGCCTTGCGGGACAAAACTCAAGAAACTGCATTTTGATGGAGAAAACAACATCTGCCATGTTGCGCTCCAACTTGAGAGAGTACGCAAGTCTGCGTTAACTTTATCAACACAAGTACTGGCCATGTCCTTAGAAAATGAGTAAATACACTTAATGTCATCAGCATAAATGAAATTTTCCAAATTATTTAGCACTGTTGAAATTTCATTTATGTAAAGAATGAAAAGGAGGGGACCTAAAACAGTGCCTTGTAATACACCACTCGTGATCGGCTGAAGCATCGAGTAGCTATTGCCTACTAAGACCTTCTGGCTGCGGTTAGACAGGTAGGAGGCAATGAAATCGAGGAGGGGAGGCCTGATGCCTAGGGCTTCCAGTTTCACTAAAAGGCGCCTATGAGGCACCTTGTCAAAAGCTTTACTAAGCTTTAGTTACGTTAGTAAAATGTTCAGACCCCTCAGCGTAGTCTTGTAGTCTAGTGGCAACACTGTTCGCCTGTTGGCCCGACGCAAAGGGTGCGACTCCCAGGTCATCTGCATTTTCGTTGACTTTCGACTCTTCGGCAAGGTCTATTTTCGAAAATGGTTCTAAAGGATTTTGCTTATGGAGCATGGAAACCTTCACCATTTTCTTTCCGTTGGCCTTGTCTCGGCTTTCAGTCGTCTCCGACATCGTGCCATGCGTTAAAGTATGCAGAAGTGTCTTCAGCTTTTCTATCGTCGTTTTAAGGCTTACTATATCCTTCTGCATGACGGAAAAGGTTTTGAAAATTTCGGTGTATGTTAAGCTTTCTTAGTTTTCGTAATTTTAGCCTATTGAACTCAGAGGACTTCTAGCCCTTTTAGCGGGGGCGATATGTGTTGCATCAACCTTGCGATTTCTGCCCTCGAAATTGTGACTATGGCTTATATTCCAAATTAAATCTTCATCAACTGTGTGTCTTGGTGGTTTAGTGGTTTTGGGTTTGAGTCCCTCTCGCGGCGATATTTTACATGCTGCCCTATATGTTTATTTTTCTCTCCCATAATATATCCGAGTGACGGTAAACGATATTACAGCTCTATGTCATATGTACAAAGCGATTAACGGTATAAAAGGATATTGAAACGACTCAGTCGTTTGTAGAGAGCTGGAATCCCGAAGAATTGTTGACAGAAGGCGGTCACGAAGATGTTGCTCGCTTTGACTAATGCCCTGCCGTGTCTTTTGAGGCTGGAGATATATACAGCATGATCAATGTCTACTGCAAAATTTGCTGAGAACTATGCCACCAATTCCTCAAACCGTAGGCAAGAGCGTATTTTTCCTTAAACAGGTTGAAAAACTTGAATTCAGTTCTAGCAGTGGATAGTTTTCAATTTAATACGGCAATTTAGCAACCTTTTAAAACCGAAGGAAACCCTTCCTCTAACAATAAGATTAAAACAAGGCGTAATTTTCTATAAAATAAGTAGAAGAAAGGACTTTTTCGTGCATGCTTTCCATAAAATATATTTTAATTTATAGAGGCAGTAAAAATCAATTATACATACATGCATACTATTTAAGTAGTATTTTTTTACGGAAATAACTTTTTCACAGCTGCCAGAAAAAGCTCATCACAGAGTCGGCATCCTAGCGTAACTGAAAGAAATTGAAGCGTACGTGTGTTCTACTACTTATTTTTACAAATGACGAACTTTAAAAGATTGTGGAGTCGAAAACGCTCAGATACACACATAAAGTCTAGCTGAGAGACTCATTGGTTATGTCTGACGCAACAACAGAAGAATGTATTCTGTACAGAAAGAATGGAAGAATAGGCAGTAGGAAATAGACCATCAGACGCCAACACAACAGTAAGCCATCGGACGGCGTCTTAATTGATGTCTGCTCGGCAGTCGTCACATGAGGCCTTCTGTGAAGCAGCAAGCACTGAAAAGTGTAATTTGACTGCTCCTACTCACGATAAGCGTTTAAAAGTGCATTTCATGTGGAGCTAGCCACCTCAACTTCCTTTGAAAAGGCACAATGAAGTGAGAGAGCATGTGAGGACTTATAGGTTGACTGCAGAAGCCCGAATCTTACCTTCAAAAGCCACATTTTAGAGCTTATTCAAGAAACTCCGACAAGACTACCACGCCATGCCTCAACGGTTCGCGAATTTTAAAGACAAAATGCACGCACGGCATGCACGGATAATGGTTCAACCGCTAGTAAGCTTGAGTTTGAATTAAAATTTGACCTACTGATCGCATTTCCGGCTACTTTACGTACAGTAACTTGTCAAGGAGACCAACCGGCACCACGCACCACTATATATAAATCCCCGCGGCTCTAAAACGTCGTGCTCGCAATAGCCCCAGTCGTCTGTCCGGCAAAAACACTATCTGCGCAATGCCGCTCTTTGAAACACCACAAGCAGTCACGAAAATACATGGAAATGTTTCGGCTCCACCAAGATCTCAATGAAGTTAACGTTTCAGTAGTGCATAGTGCACATTTCTACAATGTAAAATGGAACAGCATTCATTTGAGCGAAACTTCCTTCCCAGACAATAATTATTGACTGTATTTCTTCACTCTTGATGTTATTTTTTGAGTAGGTCACATAAAACCATTATACGATCTTCTGTTAAGTCCAAAGTGACCGCACAAAAATGAAACTCATTCCTGCCAAGCTTTCCTTATCCTTCAAAATGTTATGATCGGTAAATCCACTTTAACAATTTCGTATTCCTGTTTTGTTCTGGTCTTCCAACGTGTGCCTACTGCCAGCAGCAATGTGCATTTGACGTCCTCAATTCACCAAAATTGAGCAAATAAACTGACATATATTGCGGAGTTGAAATCGATTGAAAGCAGACTTCAACATATTTCTCACAGTTCTAGCACTACGTGGCGGATATTAAGACAACAAACTCCATAAAAGCCGCCATGATTGCCAACTGTCATTTGGCGATCACTAGGACTTGGTTATAAAATATTCAGCGAGGAGTTATATATTCTTCAACCTCATTGGTTGGTGATTTAATTATACACAAATCTTGTACACAATGTTTACCATGCAGTGCTGCATACATCTGGTAGCCCACGCCCAGCACCTCCGCACTGAGTCAAATCAAAGATAGGATGAACGTCTGTAAGATGCTCTAGAGGTGGGCTGCAGACGACTGAAAAAAGTCCATTTTTCCAATGAATCGCCGCATTAACTGTTCCATCCATAAAAAACTAAACAAATGAACTAAGTTGTAACATGGTTAAGAATGTTGAAGTGTTAAAGATTAGCCCTGCAGTCATTGTGTGGGGAGGAAAGGCGTTTGGAGGGCTCTCTTACTTCCAGATTTTATCGCAGGATTACCAAGTGAATGATAAATATTTAAGTATGGAGATCCTAGAGCAAAACCTTTTTTTACAAGATTGGAACAATCTCCTGTGAGGAAGTCGACATTTGAGATTCTACTTTTTCCGGACATGTCAAGGATCGCTTGTAAGCTGGACAGAGCTAGAGTTCATACACACCTTAAGGCCTATAAGTTACTAACAGAAGAAATTCCACATTTCTCGCGGAAAGACATGGGGCCAAAAAATGTCCTGAGTTGAATCCAATTGAAAATGTATGGAAAATTCTTGGTAATGTGGTTAACTGCTGGCTCCTGCTACAGGTCTGTTTCTGCTACTCATGTCTCTCATGATGAATCCACGACGTATATCGAAACGTAAGTTGCATAAACATATTGTCCCAGCGATCGAGTCTTCTTCTTCTCATACGATAACCGTTTAAGTCAGTATAGTAAACAAATAGTAAACGAATAATCACCTACTTGCTAATTTACAGTTGGGTAAATTCAAAAATCATCCACCTTTGCACTCCTTTGCCTTTATTCTAGTTGGGGTAAGTGATACCACTAGAAAATGCACCTCAATGTCCTCGCTTGAGGTCAGGGCCCACTCCCCTGGTATACATTCGCTCGCCATTGGCCCGATTGGGAGTTAACGATGATGTTAATGCCTATTTAAGTGTTGTCGCCCGAAATTTGAGTAGGCCCCCTAACTAAACCTCGTAGTTTTTTTATTTTACTGGATTATTGCGATCTAATTTGTTCCCTGGCATGCCCGCCCGTCATCTCCTCTAAAACCAGGAGCCCGTAAGACCGAGGGGTGCGCTTATCGCGCCTGCCAGGCAGCCCCACTAGGTACTGCTACTGGTTTTTATTTGTTTACTGCGTGGTAAGGCCATTAGATGCAACGACAACATCGGACAACATTTCATTTGTTCAGAAGAGGACGTGGTGAGCATACGTATGATTTTCATATATTCTCATCGGCCCATTACATTTATATGGGAAGAGGACTACAAGTTAACCAAGCGGTCAATAATATTCGTATTTTCTTACAGGAGAGTCGCGGGAATCGGGGGAAGGGATCGATAAGAGAAGGATGGTTACGCTTATTGATCCCGTTCTTTCTGATTCCCACGACTCACTTGTAAGAAAAGGCGAACACTTCTGACCGCCTGTTTAAAAAATATCCCCCTACACGTCGGGGTCAGGCACAAACCCTCCCTCCCAATGGAGGTATAGTGCCGCGGAAATTTTATTCTCTACCCTACATGAATGGAATATCTGAAACCACCTCTCGGCAACTAAGTCATTTAGGCATTACCGTCGCCTGCAAGCCCGCGACCTCACTGCGCGCAAGCCTATGCCGAGTAAAAGACTCCCTACCCATGGAACAAATTAGTAACGTCATTTACCTTATACCATGCGCTGCTTGCCCTTGCGTTTATATTGGTCAAGCAGGCCGACGCCTTGAGAGTCGCATCAAGGAACATAAGTCAGCCGTTCGCATATGGGACCGTTTATCACTCGTATTTGCGCACTCTCTTGAGTGTGATCACCGCTTAAATTGGAATGGCACCGACATGATCGCAATGGCTAATACGCGACAAGCGAGATAATTCCTCGAAGCCTGGCACTCGAATCCGGATAGTATAAACAGGCACGTAGAGCTTGACTCACACCGTACCGGGATTCGTGCATGGTCTACTAATCTGGACACAGCCTGAAACAACAACAGGCTCT